>JAJHUR010138802.1:0-18687 GCA_027495735.1 Lutjanus campechanus
AACTCAAACATTTCTGACAGTTTCCTGTCAGAGAGGAGTAAAGAAACCAGAAAATACTGACATTTAAGAAGCTGAAGAATCATTTTATGAAATAATGGATTTTTATAACAGATTAATCCTTGCAGCAAGTGTGTTTTGTTTGTTGTTAGGTTTTTTAGTTTGTTCAGCAGTTCCTTCCTTTGTTGTGCACAATTCTTTGATTGATTGATTGATTGATTGATTGATTTAAAGACAAAAAAATTGTGAAATTTCCACCCAGTGAAGCATTTTTTCACTCAAAGCCATGACAATGAATTGCCGACTGTGTGCACACTCTGCATGGTGGTATATCAGTCTTTATTTTAAAATCGTAATCCTAATCCCCATTTTTATTAAATGTATCTATAATCTGATTACATCGTTTTTATTTGTAACTGTAATGGAATACAGTTACCATTTTTTGTATCCAGATTACATAATCCTGTTACATGTAATCCATTACTCCCCAAGCCTGGCATTTGCACAATAACAATGTATTAAAGGGAAACTTCAGCACTTTTTATGTGGATTTCCAGTCACTGTTGATGGTAAATGTGGTCAATTAATCAATAAAATCCTCAGTGTGTGCTATATTGACTAAGAAAGCTGAGCTCTCCTGCTCCTCCTCCTCCTGTTGGACAAAACAGTGTTAGGTGACAAACATACTCATCTAGCACGCCCTCTGGCTACCCAGAGGCGGAGACTAGAAGTCCAAGTTGAAAGAGCCTGTTGTTCCTCCTGCATCCAGTGACGTCACAGTGACATCACTGGATGCAGGAAGATCAACAGATTTTGCAGCAGGAGAAGTCAAGCTTTCAGGGGCCAATATAGTAGCACTGAGGAATTTACCATCAACCATCAAAACTGACCCAACGTTCACACAAAAAGTTCATTGTTATTGTGTCAGTACCTTCAATACAGTACTTGAGTAAACTGACAACTTAATGTGAAAGGAGTCGCTAGATTACTAGATTTTTCATGCAAAAACATATGATCAAATGCAAATGGAGTCCATAATGGAAAATAAAATTACTTTGATATGATGGACCCTGAAGACTGAAATCAAACACCTGCTGAAATGCAAAGATAGTTTTTTGGTTTTTCATTAAATATGTGGATAAGTTATTCACTAATGTACTGTATTCGAGTGCACGTTTGAGTTTCATTGTGTAGTTTCCTGGTTCTTGGGGAGACAATGTGGTGGTTTTTGGGTGGTACGAACAATGAAACTGTAAACTAAGTGGTGCTCAAAGTAGGAAAGGTGACTCATTCTACAAATTAGAGTGGTGTGTCTGTCAGCAAAGTCTTAGGTAGCGATGATGAGTCACCATTAAAGACATAGTAGCTAAAATATGCAAATTGCTTGATGTTGCTTGTGTGAAAGATAAACATAACTGTAGTTGCCAGGCTACAATGCTGCCACCAGACTACATTTTCACTCTAGTAGAAAAACTAGTTTAAAAAACACTAGTATGAAGATCTAAAAGTCTTACTTAAAGGTCCAGTGTGTAAAATTTAGGAGGTTCTAATGGCAGAAATGCAATATATATTTATAACTAGTACAAGGGACTTTAATATTTTGTTGATATTTGAGGCCCCTGTGGACAAAAGCGGCAGTATTTCCACCGTAATAATGTCAAAAATATGATTTTCTAAATAAAAACCTTCTCCTACTTCTTTTTAACTGCCTAACTTACTACTCACTGTAGCCTTGCAAATGTAAACAGGCTTTTTTCATCTGATTTCACAGAGTATCCAACCCTGTGGCAGCCCAGCCATTCAGAACAACTATAGCTGATCTTCTCTCTGACGGTCTTCTTTACTTATGTAGGTCATATAGAGGCATCAGTGTTAAATTGAGACTGTTTCTTAACCAGTTAGAAAACTATTAAGTACACGTTTGTGTTTCATTGTGCAGTTTGCTGGTTTCTATGCAGAAGAAAATAGGTTTACAACTTGAGCTAAGCTTAATACTTCATTCCTAATAACACAATAACTTAATGATTTTTATATTTTTCATACAAAAACATATTAATCTTCTAAAATATGGTTATATAAACTACTCAACAGATAATATTAGCTCCATTTTGACCAACTGCAATATTAAAATGTTGCTCATATGTTAATCTGTCATAATAATTCAATAATATCATGTGGTATACATATAATCATGTATAATAATGTATAACTGACACCTTAGAGGTGAAAATACTTTTATTTAAAGGAGTGGTGTTGAGAATTTAGTGGCATCTAGTGGTGAGCTTGCAGATTGCAAGCATGTAGTCTCACTCTCCCCTTCCAAGAGTGTAGAAGAATGTATGATAGCTGCAAAAGTCACACAAAATGTGCAAGCCTGCATCTAGAGCTCAGTGTTTGGTTTGTCCATTCTGCAGTGCAACATGACAGACTCTATTTAAGTACTTCTGTCATGACTGAAATGTAATTAAAACAAACATTTTATAAAGTGTGATGCATGTTTGGATTATTTTCCCTATCTGTCTGGGTAGCAGGGTGGAAAAATAAACAGCAAAACAGTCCTTCATACAAGTTTCTGCTGCTGACGTGTCCTTGAGCAAGACACAGAATCCCTGCGAGGCAGAGCTGGAGAGTCACGCAGAAGCGAATCTCCCCTCCGGGACTCAAGCTTGTCTCAGCGAGAAAGAATTAACAAGATAATTTTGGGGACATTTCTGCTTCACATACAGCTCAGTGAAGAGACAGGACAAGGGGGTTGGCAGCACGTCCTACAGCAAGGACTCACATTTAAATCCACGATGTGCTGAGTGCAGCGCTTTCACCTTAACATGGCTGCTCCACCCTCATATTGCGCATTATGAATCATTTCATTGTAAACATCCCGCAGTAGTGCTCCAAATTCCACATTTGGTTCAACAGCCTGAAGTGGTTTGTGTGTTGAAAACGCTGCCTTTTGTGCAGAATACTACTGAGGCTTTTCTGGTGGGAAAAATCACGCACACTTGCAGCAATATCACAGTCAATGTTTTATAACAGGGACAAGGGAGAAGAGGTAATACATCCATAAACCCTGCCTCTCTCCTTCAAACAAATGTAAGTACACAGGGACACATGAACATTAACATGAACACACAAACATACACACACACACACACACACTCTCTTTCCCTCTTGGCTTGCGTTGCAACTCTATGATAGAAGGATGTCTCACTCCAGGGGTGCAGTATTGCACTGTCAGAGGTGTGTGACAGATATTAATGTCATGGAGGAACATGATGGATGGAATTCCTTTATGATGTTGCTTTCTATCTCCGGCTCTGTCTCCCAGAGCCTGGCACGCCACAGACAGCCCTTTAATGAGCTCTGGAAACATCCATATCCGCTGACAGCCCTTCCTTAGCGGCCTCTTTGCCTAAAAACGGTCTAACGGGCACTGACTCCCAGGGAGATGGGGGAAGTCTACGAGAGAACACCCAGGCGTCTTGTAGCAGAAACAGGAAACATGGAGTACATGTTTTTTCTTTAATTATGTATGAGAATGTGATGGTGGCAGTTTAACACATGCTATGTTGCATTCAGAATGCAAGAATGAATAATATCATCTGACATATTGTCAGTTTCTGTGATATGGAAGCCCATTTGTGTCAGTAAAAGAAAAAAATATCCCCATAATTATGAGATAGACTCATAATTATTAGATAAAAGGTAGAAACTATTGTAAAACACATGATTAACCTTTAATATGTGTTATAACTTAATGTGAGTACAAAACAGTTTTTAAAGTTTGTTTGATGACGAACCTTGAAGATTTCCACTGTGAAATGCAACAGTGGAAAATTTATGACAAATTATGACATAAAAAGTCTCAATTATGAGATTAAAAAAATGACTTTTTTATCATAATTATCTCATCACTTTGACATTTGATCTTGTAATTGTATCCTTTAATCTCATAATTATGATGTTTTATCTCATAATTTTGACCATGATCTTAAAATCATCCCTTTTTTCTTATAATTATGACTTACCATGGGGATATTTTTTTTCCTCTTACTTAAGGTGATGGACTTTCGCACTATGATGACAGGAATATATGAGAGCTCTGAAAAACGATGCACCACCTGTTCATTTATTAGACACAGATAAGAATCATCATATTTCTCCTGTCTCACTGTCGCCCTCACGTAATACCCCATAATATTGATTGTGTAATATTTTTAACAACAGACTTTTTCCTCTATAATTCATGTTAATTATGTTGAGGGGAGATTGTGAAACTGCTTTTTGATAGATGGTGTTGTTAATCAGTTGATAATAAGTGTTGTCTGCACTGATTACCTGTCTATTAAATCCAAAATGGTTACTGATTAGAAGAAACAGAAAATGATTGCTACCTGCATCACTTCTAAATATAGGCTGCTGCATCTCATAAATATGTTTATATAAATACAAACATGTTGATTTAGATAATCAAGTCTATCCTTCAGAGAAAAAAAAACATAATAATAATGTTATGTGCACTAAATCATTTATAGTCTTTTGTTTGTGCTTTGATTATAACACTGATTTCACATCAGTTTGAGAAATTCCTTTTCATTTAGAGACTCTTTAACAGTGGAGGAAAGTAACCAAGTACAACCTCACTTCCAAAAAAGCTGGGACAATGTAAATAAAAGCAGAATGCAATGATTTTCAAATAATTTTGATTTGCATTCGGTTGAACACAGTACAAATATTTAATATTGAAGAAAGAAAAGCTGGCCAATAAAGTTGTCAAACGCTCAAAAAACACCTGTTTGGATCATTCCACAGGTAAACAGGTTAACTGGTGACAGTGTCATGATTGGGTATTAATGGGGCATCTTCAAGATGGATGGGAGCGAGGTTCATCACAAAACTGTGTGGGCAAATAGTCTAACAGTTTAAGAACAACATTTTTCAACACAAATCTGCAGGAATTTAGGTATTTCACCCTCTACAATCCATAATATCATTGAAAGATAGAGACAGAGAATCTGGAGAAATCTCTGCACAAAAGGTGCAAGGCCAAAAACCAACACTGAATGCCTGTGACCTTTGACCTTGAATACTGCTGTGCATTAAAAACTGCTTTAAAAACCCACATAATTGCATAAATGATACTACATCAGCTCAGGAACAGTTTGGAAAGCTGTTGTCAGTAAAAACAGTGTGTCGCTGCATCTACAAATGCAAGTTTAGACTCTACCACGCAAAGTGAAAGACAAATAACAACAACATCCAGAAACGCTGCAGACTTCCTCTGAAGCCTGAGCTCATCTGAGATGGACTGACACAAAGTGGAAAAGTGTGCTGTGGTCTGATGAGTCCACATTTTAGACTGTTTTCAAAAATCATGGACACTGTGTCCTTTGGGCTAAAAAGGAACAGAGCCATCCAGATTGTTACCAGAACTAACTTCAAAATCCAGCATCTGTGATGTTATGGGGGTGTATCAGTGCCCATGGCATCATGGGTAACTATCACATCTACGAGGGCCACATTAATGCTAAAAGGTACATACAGATTTTGTAGCAACATATGCTGCCATCCAGACGTCTTTTTCAGAGACGTCCCTGCTTGTTTCAGACACATTCTGTATGTTACAACAGTGGCTTCACAGTAAAAGAGTTCAGGTACTAGACTGACCTGTCTGCAGTCTGGACGTGTCTCCTTTTGAAAACATGTGGTGCATTGTGAAGCACAAAATAGGACAACAGAGATCCAGACTGCTGAGCATCTGAAGTCATATATCAAGGTTTTTTTGTTTTTGTTTTGTTTTTTGCTATTGTTGTTGTAATTTAAACTACCCAACAGTATATACAAGTACAGCTGAAACAATGAGTCAATTGACAGAAAATTAACTGGCAGCTATTTTATTAATCATTAAAGTCATTTTTCATGCAAAAACATTTCATGGTTCCAGCTTCTCAAATGTATTTCAGATTTTCTCTGTATTTTTCTATGATAATTTCACTAAACAAACATTGTTAAGGGGTCATTTTAGGTTAATTGTAATGGTCTTTCTTACCGTTTTCAGAAGTTTTACAAACTGAACAATCCGTTGAATAAGTGAATAAATAATCAGCAGATTAATCCATAATGGAAATAATCATTAGTTGCAGTCCTGTACATTAACAGTTAATTAAAATACTTTAAGTACATTTTCCTAATTGTATTTACACATATTTCCTTAAATAACATTTTTAATGCCAGAGCTTTACTTGTAACTTCTTTTTTACATTTCTACAGTGTAGTATTATTATACCTCAGTAAAAGATTTGAATACCTCCATCACTGGACGTACAGTATTGGCAGATAAAGAGAAGTAAAGAAAGAAAGATGAAAAGGTTCTATATTATCATTAAACAACTCCTGCCAGAGTACTCACGTATCTATTTTATTTTATGAACTATTGCTATTTACATTATTATTAATTTCATTTTTTCCCCACAGTTGTTTTTAATATTGTAATTGTACTTTGGCCACACATGTCAAATGTGATGCCAACAAAGCCTTTTTAAATTAAAACACTGTATTAATGCACTGGTCGTTCAGCAGTCTATTCATTCCCTCTGTGCTCTAAAGCAATAATTTCACAGCCTCTGCAGTTTCACAGTAAATCTGAGCTGACATCTAGTGGTGAAAATAGTCTCCAGCTCCTGTATAGTACTTTTCTCTTTAACCTTAAGGTACTTTATTGATCCCAGTAGGGAAGCGCTCCTCTTGTTCGCCTTCCTCCAGGGTGACCGGGGGTCAGGATTAATTACCGAACGGCCTCCCTGGAGATAAAGGGATTCAACGTCTTGTCGAAGGACAAATCAGCAGGGCTCCATGACGCAAAAAGACTTGAACCCTGGTTCTGTGGTTGAAGGACAAATCCCACAAGAAAAAAAAAAAACACCCTCCGGTGCCCTAGGAATCCAGATCAGGTTATTGCAAGTAATTGCATGTAAAAAAAATTTTTCTGCTATTGTTGCCACCGCTTAAAGCATTTCTGCTTCATTATATTTTAAACATTTAGTATAATGGCGTACAATACTCAGTTTCACAAATGTTGAAAACACAGAGGAAATATATTGACTGAATAGCTTATGAACAGGAACAAGCAAGGAATACAAATATTATAAATTATATATATATTTGTTGTCATATCAGCTTTCAGCAAGACATTGAACCAAATTATCTACATTTTTAGAAAGATTTTCTCTTTTTAAATTTGAGAGAAATGTAAGAGGGAGGAGATGCAACAAAGGTCCCCAGTCAGAACTGAACCAGAGTTGTCGCCATCACATGATATTTGTCTCAAAACATTACACCATAAGGCCACACAGGCTGATATATTTCTAAAAATACAACATATCAGACATCCATCATTGTCCCTGGTCCACCAACCTTTGTCAAGATGGATTCAGATATTCAGTGTCTAATGTTAAGATATACTGTACAATATTAGAAGATTAGAACAAAGAAAAAGAAAACTAAATCAAGTGCAATAGTAAAGGAAGTATTTGGATGCTTTACTTAAGTAAAAGTATCTAAGTATAATCAGTAAAATGCACTTTATTTAATCAAATCTTTTTGTTTTGGTATAAACATAGACATAATGCAGCCACTGCATGTACTTAAAGTATCAAAAGTAAAAGGGCTCATTATGCAGTAAAATAGTCCCTGTCTCTCTGATGTATTATTGTATCTGATGTAACTGGATTAATATTAATATGCTGCATTTTACTGCTGTACATGTTTAAAGTAGCCCTAATTTAAACTAGTTTATACATTTTTAATCTACAGCAAAGCATCATATTCTATCAGATCATCATATATTTGTAGCCTTGCTGTCCTGTGAGAGCCACATATGTACTGTATGAACATAAGTCAGCTTTTCATTAGCTCAGAAAAACAGCCCCGTTTTCAGTTTTGTGACAGTGCATTTTCTCATGAAAATTTGAAATCTGCAGTAACTTGCAACTAAAGCTATCAGTCAAATGTGATGGAGTAAAAACACTATTTTCCTGTGAGATGTAGTGGATTAGACATCATTAGGTTAGAGGGTTTGCCCCAGAACAACCAGGGGAACCCAAGCAGTGGAACATAAGTCCAGAGATCACATGTGAAGCTCTGTCACATGTCACAAGACTTCATCATTCAGGTGAGCACATCTTGCGAGAAGCAGCTGGGTGTTGCTGTTATGTTTTGCAGTCAGTGAAATAAAGTATCCTATAGTAATTCGTGGTGTTTCTGGCTGCAGGGAGGGGGTGCTATTCTATTTCGTTTGCCTTCACATTTAAATTCTGACACTGATTTTAGCCCCACCCACTGTATAGATTAGCCCTTCTGCAGTTTAACCAAAAAAATGGATGCCAGTGTCATTTATTTGTTCTTGGCCTAATTATTAGTTTTGAGGGGGAATGGATTGTTATATGTTTTTATTCCTTAACGAATTTGGTCCTAACATTTATTTTAAGGAAAAAGCAGCACCAGTGTCATTCATGCACATTTTGCAGATGTTATAATTCAGATTCTGTTAATCCTGTAAGTTTTCAGGAGTTTCTTAATGTAGGGCAGCCACAGTTTTTCCCTTTTATCATCATTTTCTTTCTGAATAAATTGCTAGGGTTGACTTGAGATGTTTGATTTGAAAATGAGAGAGAAAAAAAAGTTAAATATTTCTCACACATCTCATCAAATTGATGCATTTAGATGTTAAAAACCACTTTACAGGGTTTGGAAACTTAGGTTTCAGAAAATAAAGGCCTGAAACAACATTTTGCAGTGGACCCTAAGAAAACAAGAAAAAGTCCTCTTTGTAATAGATACAAAGAGCAGAAAAGTATAGAGTAGAAGTGCACAATTATACTTAAGTAAAGTTCCTCCAAAATGTACTTAAGTACATTCCACCACTGATCACTGAACAAAAAAATAATCGATAAAATCTCATCATGGAACAGGCAAGGTAAAAAGTATCAAAGCCACTTGAAAAAAAGAAAAAAAAGAAAAAGAAAACAACAGTTGTCAATCAAGTTTAAGATGCAAAGATCAAATGAAATGAAGATTATAAATAAACAGATTGATGTGCTGTATATCAGAAGATCAGGTCTGGTAAGTAACAGATAACGGGCTTACATGATTAGGATACAAAACAAAGGTAACTATGACAGTATAGAAAACACAGACCATGATTACAATTTTGAAATAAATTTTCAATAAAGAATGATATACTGCTACAAACAGTGCGCACACATTACAAGACTAAGAGCCTTATCTTACACCTGGTGCAAAGCTGTTGTTGCTGGTGGTGCAGGTGGCTTTGCTATGTATCTTACATCAGTGCAGTCGCCATTTTTGCCACGTCTGCAAGATAGCAAATGAACTAGTGCCTGGCCTGTGCAGCCATGGGTGTGAGGTCTAAAAACGAAGGAGTGGCCAGGCGCATTTGCTATCTTGTGCTTGGCACATTGGAGTAAAAACCATTTACACCTTAGACTGGCTAAAACCTGATCGAAGCACAAAGTCTGTGGCGCAACCGGTTTGTCTGGACAAGATAGCAACTGGCGCGTTTGGGTTGAAACACACACACATGTCTTCATAATCACAAAAACCTTGATCTATGCCAATTTAGCATTGAGGTAATCCAAAAGTAAAGTAAAGTAATCAAGTTATACGACTATAATATTGTGATTCTTGGATTAGGTTGCTGACTACATTTTTTAGCAGATAATTGTGTTAGAATTCATTTTTAAAGAACCCTTTCAACCCTGCAGAAGACAAACTTGACTGTAAATCAGGGGCACTAAAATTCTTATTTTTGAATTTCCATCTTCCATTAGGATATTGTTTTATAAACAAACCCAACTTTCACTCTTAAATCTGTCTCTCTGTCTCCACTGTGCTCAGGTCACTACAAATACATTGTTTAGGTGCTGGAAACAAAGATGGATCATATACATCACAAGAGGGCGCTATAGTTCTATAGATGATCATGCTATCGCCTCATGTGTCCATGCTGTTGAACATACACAAAGGAGTGTTTCAGTGGCTTTTCTGTGTGTGGGATTCTGTAAATGTACACAGCATAAAACATTTTTTTTTGTAATTCCACTAAAAAGAAAAATACTTCAGCGTTTTGTCTGGTCTTACTATGTGGTCTGCAGGAGAACCAGGCATTAAGGATTCTGGGCCTGAGCTGAGGACAGGCCCATGTTCAGTGGAGGTCAGTAAAGCGTGCAACTATTTCCTTTCTGCAGGATATTAGCACCTGCATATCTGTCCATCACAGGCCTCACACCCCAACAAGTGAAATCATCCACTTCCTGTGAGCGCCCTCTCACTCACCCCTCAGCTTTTATTGTTCATCTCTGATGTGTGACGGCGTGCATCCGAGAATGTCTCTGTGCTGACGCATGATTGGTAGAGCCCCCCTGCTGCGGCCGTCTCCTCCAGGAAGTAGGCATTTCTGCCCAGTTCCTGTCTTCCTCGCTGACCCCGCAGTCAAACATGTGCATATTTACAGGCAGGGGAGCGATGGGGGAGACACTTTAAATTCAGATAGAGGCTGAGCCTAATGGCTGAATTGGAGGGACAGTGATATCTGTTGATTTGTGTTTGATCGTACCAGGAAGGCATAGAGAGAGTAGAGATTATAAGCAGGAGAATAAGAGCATGACAAGACTGACAAGGCTGGCAGAGGAATCACATGGGTGAGAGGGGTTAGAGACTGTAAAGTAAAGTAACACAGGCCTGTTGTTCTGTCCGTCAGATTCAAGGAATTGTGTGAGTGCAAGATTGTCTGCAGGATGTCAGTGGTGGAAGAAGTACTCAGATCTTTTACTTAAAAGAGAAATCTGCAACATATATACTGCACTAAATCATAAAATAATCATGATATGTCAACAGAGAATAAGAAAACAGGCTGAATTGAAAGACTCAGTTCTCTGACAGCAACGCTACAGACAGCATGTTCTCCTTTCTCCTCCGTTCCAGTCCAGAACGTCTGGTTTTGTTTCTCCATTTCACATTTATTAGAAATCAAATTAATACCAAATGTCCGCCAAATGAGTTAGTGTCTGTTTATGAGTTGTACAAAATCATTAATAATCTTTTAGAAGGCGTAGATGCTTCTAACAGTTAAGTTGAGCAATACATTAATGGAGTCTGGCAGGCAGAAGTCAGTGAACTCCAACTCCACAGTATTTTCAGAGCAGTTGGCTTTTGTTTTACCGGATAATGGGCTTAATCTTATATCAACAGACAATTAAAGAGCAGATCAACACACAGTGTAGGACTCTTCATCTCTCATTATCGTCAAAGTATAATGTTGTGTTCCTGCAGCCTGCCTGAGCTTCGAGTCAGGGGAGGAGGGGGCCGGGGGGGCGACTTGCTTCAACCTATTTATGTTAATATACCAGCTACAAACACAGTATGCCCCTGCAATGTTGCGATAGTGACGTCTGATTTGTGATGTTGTAATGATGTTTCTGCAACATTAAAGTTACAATGTTGTTGAAATGTTACAACCTAGCAGGTATTCTGTGGTATTTTTTACAACATCTGTTCAACATCCACTACATGATGTTTGCTGCAACATTGTTAAAATGTCTCAACATCTCCAAGAAGTGGTGGAAACGTTGAGATGATATAGCGGCAATGATTAAAATAATGTGCAGGCGGCGACACTTTGGAATTTAACTTGACAGGCTGCTACAATGTCACATGTTGCAAAAGTTACATCACATTGCAACTATGTTCCTGCAACTACTTTGTCTTAGTAGGTCCGTCTACGGCCCCAGCTCGCTATTTGGACTGCAGTACTAATTTTCAACACTAGGGCCTTGAATATTGTACCTTTAATTAAAAGTACCAATACCACAATGTATAAGAACTAAAATAAGCTACCACACAGAGTTTTTTACTAGTTCAAACAGTCTCATAAGATTCTATTTGATATCAGATGACACAAGCCTGTGTTTAAATGTTCACAGGTAACGCAGTTCTATTGAAACAATGTACTGGTAGTGGTCAGTGGAGCTAGCTACTTCATACAGTGAACTTCTGTAGTTTAATCCAGGGGTTTCTAACCTACAGGTTTAGAAGGATGGGTTCCAGAGGGATTCTTCCTGAAGGCTTGTGGTTCTGGGTAGAACCTCTGAAGCACCCCTTTTTTGAAGAAGGAGTTCCTCGGGGGTTCTTTGTAAGGTTCATCCAAAGAACCATTTTTGGAAAAAGAGTTCTTCGGATTGTTCAAATGTTTGAAAAATTCTTATGTCAAGGGTTCTTTGTACAATAATGCAAAAGGGTTCTCAGTAAAACCCCCAGACTAGGTTCTAGATAAGATCCTTGGAATATAAAAGGGTTCTCAGAAGAACCCCTTTGGTGGTTTCAAGATAAAATCCTTTGTATAGAAAAAGATTCTTGGTAGAACCCCCTGTAAAGGTTCTAGATATAAAAGGCTTCTTGGTCTAACCCCTTGGGTGGGTTCTAGATGAAACCCTTGAAATATAAAAGGATTCCTCATAGAACCCCTTGGGTGGCTTTTGGGTGGAACCACTACACCATTGAGGGGTTCTTTGTAGAACGTCTCATAGGGGGTTCTGGGTGAAAACTTTAACAGATGAATCTTGGTAAAACCCTCTATGTTGGGTTCTAGGTAGAATTCTCTGAAAGGGTTCAAAGTGGAACCTATTTAAAAGCTTCTACCAGGAACCAAAAAGTGTTCTCCTATGCATGGGGACAAGCTGAAGAACCCCTTATGGTTGTAGTTAGCACCTTTATTCCTAAGACTGTAGGGGTCGGGCCCCTCCAGAGGGTCACAAGATAAATTTGAGGGGTCAGAGGATGATTAATGGGAGAGGGAAAAAAAGGAAAAACAAAGTTCTGCTGCACAAATTTCTATTAATATTTTGGACTTTTTCCTCTATTATTTGATTTTAAATCAAATATTGGATCATTTAATTTCTCTGGGATTCAAACAGTTATTTAAATTAAACCATTTGAGAATTTTAGAAGGGGAAAAGTCCGATCAACAACTCAAAAATATCTGAGACAAGTGGAGCCAAACTAGATGAGCCACTGTTCAAATCTTCAACTAACTGTATTTGTTTTAGAAATGTAAAACTTTCATTTGAAAAATAACTAGTAACAGCTGTTAAATAAATGTAGTTTAATGTAGTTTGTAGTTTCTCACTGGATTATAGTGGAGAAGAAGTAAAAAGCAGCAAAATTGCACTCAAGTACAGTACTTGAGTAAAAGTGCTTAGTTACTTTCAACCACTAATGTCTGTGCAGTTATTCCATGTTCAGAGTCAACTGTGTCAATAAATAATCTGGAAAACCAATCACAGCTCATACAGTAGAGAGTCCAGCCTCTCCATATCTGTGGACCAGATCTCTTCCTCTCCTCAGAACCAAAACTGGGTCCGTCCTCCTCTTCCTCGTCCGAGGAGGAGAGGAAAAGGCCCAGGCGCTGGAGGCAGGCGGGTAAATATTTGTTTTGTGGTCTCTCCGTTGAGCTCCAGACCTCTGTGTGCCTCTTAAGAAAACTTTCTCCCGCACGGGAGCAACCAAAGCAAACAATCCCACATCACGCCGTCTGGCTCGCCGTGGACCCTCGTGTGTTTGTTTGTTCAGACAGCCGCCATGACAGACGGAGGAACACTGGGAAGGAAGAAATCTGAAGAATGGGAGAGAGGGAACAAGGACTGAAGAGAAGGAGGAGGAGGAGGAGGAGGAGGAGGAGGAGGTTGGGTGCTTTCATGAGATAGAGGACTGATGGAGGACTACACCACAGATGGTGCGCTTGTCCTATTCCCAAAAGCTTTGCTCTCTGCAGACACGGGTCGAACAGTATTTAAAAATAATTCTTAGCATATGTTGTAACCTGCTCGGTGTCTGAAGAAGATGAAATGCAGCACACGGGACAAACAGGAGTGAGAGAAAATTTAGACGACAGTTAGAGATGCTTCACTGTCACTGACGACCTTGGAATGCTATTTTTAAAGCTGTAACAGATATAATTTCTGCATTAAAATGTCCAACTTGTGTACTTAAATTATCTCAAATGTTCAAACACAGAGAAATAGATAATTTATTCAAAGTAACGGTGCGTTTCTTGTTAGCCGTTGCTAGTTGCGATAACGTCTGGGAAAACACAGGATACATCGGATAGTGTGTAACATGAATAAAACTTTATGATTACCTTGTCCATGAACTTCTTGAGTCACGTCAGACAGATTTTCATCAGCTATGGTGGTTGTTTAAAAGTGAAGTACCAACTCCCATGATCGCACACGACTCCATGATGTCATCAAAAACTACGTCATTGTTTTAATGTGAGCGAGACCCCTACTAAAGGAATTTACATATTGTGGGTTTATAGCTCATTTACGCCCCCTCCTGTTATGCCCGCGATATTAATGAGACATTTCAGCGTCAACCCCATCGTCTCCCACACATCTGTCCCGTGTCTCGTCCATCAGTTTCACTTTCACTCTCATGGTGATCCTGACTTGACTCACAAAATTTGTCATCCAGACCAGAAGGTTGGTCCAAATGTGCATTATCAAATTCTCTCTTTTTTTCAGAATTGTTGTGCTGGTCACCAGCTGCTGTTTCCTGTGCAGAAAATCTATCCTTCTGTTTCTGACAGATCTTTGCTTGTTTTTGGAGCCAGGACTGCTGGGACGGATTGCCGAATATCTCGTCAATAGCGAGGATCGTCATTTTCCATTTTTAAAACTTCTTTGTTGTGTCTTGTGGTCACGTCTATCTTGAACTGTTGGCTACTTTGTTACACTGCCCCGACAACTACTGGTTGTACTGCTCCGTTTCGTCGTACATGCAATCTTTCAGAAAACGTGCACAATTACAGAAGTTGAAGGAGCTCTATGTAACAATTGCATGTCCAAAAATGAATGACTGCAATCCAAATAGAGAGTTGGAGCCATAGACAATATACTAAATAGGTTAAATCCTATACGATCTATAGGAGCCATGTATTTGATTTCTGTTTAATATGTAATAACTCCTCCAAACACTAGGGGGTCTAGAGGATAGGCTGGATGCCAGAGGAGATTTAGGGTAATAGCATCAATCACAGGTGTTGGCAATTGGGAGGAAACACTCAGTTTTTGACTGTGCTCAGTCAACATTGTGGCTGTATTTTGTTTATTTTTAAGATGTTTAAAGTGCCAGATTATTGAATACGGAACAACGAATGAACGCAGTGTGTATAGGACCTGTCACGACATGATCTATAGTTAAAATGAGTTGCTTACCCCCTGCTCCCACCTCCCCAGACATGAGGAAGCTCAGGCAGGCTGCAGGAAGACTGCAGGAGTACAAGACGAGCGCAACATTGTAATTTGACAATAACAAGCAACAACGGATCCTCCACTGTAATCTGATCAGCTGTCTGCAACTGTCAGTTGTCTGTCGATGTAAAGTTAAGCCTGTTATCCTGAAAACAAAAGCTCACTGCTCTGAAAACACACTCAGTTTGAGTTGAGTTCAGTTGCTGCTTGTCAGACTCCATTAACATATTGCTCAATTTAACCATTATAAACATCTGGTCCTTCTAAAAGATTATTAATGACTTGTTACAACTTATAAACAGACGCTTACTATCTTACTACGAACGTTCAGCTTTAATTTGAACTCTACGTCTCATGAAACAGGCAAACAAAAACACATTATTACAGCTTATAGATAGAATAAAAATTAGGGGTACACCACAGCTGTAGTTTTGTTATTATTATTATCTTCTTTTTTTTTTTACACATTTCTCCTTAAGGGTCTTTTATGGGGGCTTGCAGCCTCATGATGCTTGAAGGCTTAAACAAAACTGCTTTTTCAGAAATAGTAACATTTAACACCAAATTTAAGAGATCTGTCTTAAATTAGCCAACATATTTCATCCTGAAGCTTTTCATGTGAATAATTTGGATAAAAACAAATTTCTTAAGGCAACCATCCATCTGTGTGTGTGTGTGTGTGCGCGTGAGTGTGTGTGTGTGAGACTCCCTCCTCCCCTCCTGTTTTGTTGTGTGTGTGTGTGGGGAGCAGAGGGGTTTGAAGGAGCAGATCAGAGGAGGCTGTAGAGGCTCACTGAGCACTGGGGTGAGATTAGCTCCCTCACAGAGGAATCAAACTGACCTGGGAGGCATGCCATCAGAAGGACAGATGGATAAGAACTATTGACCTGCTGACCTGCATCAGATTCTCACTAACTCATGCTAATTCGCATGCAAATGGGTACAAATGCCCACTCTGACTTTTTCTCAGTTTCTCTCTGCCAGTTTCACTCCCTTTTTTTCCATTTTTTTTTACTATTTGCACACATTTTTCACAACACTTACTTTGCACACATACAGATACACACAACGCATACACACAGAGACATATAAACACACATACATGCACGCTAACATGCAAACACATTCTCCCTTGTGGCGTGCCCTCATGGTGGTCGGTTGCACTTCTAAAGGCTTAATCTGTCGGTCCCACCTCCCTGGTTAAGAGAACAAAGGCCCCTCTCCCCTGACACAAAGGGAGCTCACACACCCCTACACACACGTCCGATTGCAGCCCCAGACAGACCACCCATCCTTGAAGACCATCGCCTCACACAGGGAGGGGAGACAGCAGCGGCGGCGGCTGTGTGTCAAACAACTCCACTTAGACATTAAACTCTCTTTTCTGTTTTTTTCCCAGAGTGGGCAGTTCACACACTCTTTGGGGGCATTTTGTTTGTGTGATAGAAAAGGCGATCACCATGTTGAGGAGTCCCTGACGGGCTTTGATCCAAAGGTTTGCTGGGATATGTGGTCTCAGTGGTGCAGAGATTATACATCGACTCACCGCTGGGCAGAATTATCGCCGTTCTTAAAAAGAAAAGGATCAGATAGGCAGGTTTTCTTTAAAGAGCAGCTACTCATGACAAAAAACTTTAAAGGTCAGGAGATGTTGTAGTGGAAGATGTTATTCGCGCTTAAAATGATGAAGTTGGCATCAAACTGTTGCTTTCTGTGTTGATGCAATTTTCCCTGTGGTGTTTTTAATGTAATTGCTTACTTTTTTTGTGCAGGCTGATGTCATTGGGAAGTCTCTGCTGACCACCCAACTATGATCTGTTCATAATAAATGCCAAACAACACTGTTGGTAAAAGTGGATGAGAACAGCCAACACTAAACTGACGTTATATTAATGAAATTATCTTGCAATCCAGCAGAGGCTCCAGGCTGCACAAACAATCTATTGTGAGTGCGTACAGAAGACAATCCCTCCAGTGTTTCTCAAAGTTTTTCCTCACACACACACAGTCACTAAAATAGAAGAGTAAGGATGCCCAAGTGGTTGAGTAGTTTAAGATGCAAATGTAGCTGTGATGCTGCAACTAAAATTCCAGCTGGCAACCTCTGCATGTCAGCGGCCCTCTCTGCCTCTGTGTTTCCTCTCTCTAAATACCATGGCTGCGTACAATATTTATTTTGCTCTTGCACTGTATATAAGTAAACTTTTAACTGTTAACAGTTAATATATTGTTCAAGCTCAAATTAAAAAAAATCCTTAGCAATGAAAAAAACTGTTCTTTAAAGGGATAGTTCACCTAAAAATTTAAATTAAGTCATTATCTACTCTACTTTTTAACTGTGCATATGGCAATAAACGCTTTGACTTGACTTGACCCTCATGCCGATTTAAGGTGAAGTTTCACAGGAAAACAACATTGTAGAATCCTAAAGCCCAAAGATCCCAAGTTGACCTGAAAGATGTCGTTTACACCGTGATTTTTAATTTTTTCTTTTTTCTTTTTTTAACTGTAGATCCTGAGCTTGAAGCCACGAAAACAAGTTAATGTGCTTAATTGGAGGTGGAAACATGTTTCTGATTAAGTTCTCACAGAAGTGATCAGCTGTTTCTGTTCCAAGAGGAGAAGAAGAGGATGTTTCTGCTTTTGGAGAAAGAATAACATCACCCTGATCAACGGAAATAAATTCCCGAAGATCTATCTCCATTTTTCTCCTAAGGAAACTATTTCATTTCTTCTTCTTCTTCTATAAGGTTTATTAACAATTTGCAAACAACTGGTTTTGTTTCCTGTGCAACCTCCACTTCTTCTTCTCCTTAACATAACCTGCACCCCCAACTTCTGATGAAAATAAGCTTTGTGGAGCCTAGTTTATTCGCTCCAAACCAGCTGACGAAAATACACAGAATTCACATTTTCCTTTCTTTTTTAAATTCTTTTTTGTAACATTTCAAGAGTTTGCATCAAATACACTTGACAGTTGGATGGAAACACAGCTAGCGTGGCTTTAATGGAGGTGATGTGCTGGAGTTTTTGCTGCCTTCAAACGGGGCCGTGTTTGTTGTGCTCACAAGAAGGGTCCATATGAACGTCCCACTCGTGTGGTATTCATGACATCATAAACTGGAAAGGTTTTAATTACAAGTTCATGAGTTCCATGTGAAGGCAGCATATTTCTTGGCCTGGAATCTCCGCTGTTTGCTTGGCAACCTCACTGTGACAATAAGACTCCAGGAAGTAGCCGTGTCCATTCAAGAAACAGTACCAGACATACGTGACTCCTCGCAAAAGTTTATATATTTGGGTTTTTGTATCGATTACACAAGCAAGATGATAAATCTGTCACCTTTGGACAGAACAAGGCCAGGTG
>JAJHUR010138803.1:5400-27634 GCA_027495735.1 Lutjanus campechanus
TGACTCAGGAATTGAAACTTACTACGTTGTTGCTCCAGTTTAGGTTGTCCTTAGTTAGAGGTTGTTTAACTTCAAGTAGGCCTCATTTATTCACATTTTTTTGGACCACTTCTTAAATTCAGTCGCTGTTCTGTCACTTTGTGTTTTTCAGCAACACAGCACTGTCCCATTCACCAGTATGAGTGTGCAAATGGCTACTGTATTCCACATTCCTTTGTGTGTGACCACTGGGACGACTGTGGGGACAACAGTGATGAACAAGGCTGTGGTAAGAGTGAAAGTGACACATTAGAAACACATAGTGCGTTTCTAATGACAATGAAGGTTTGTTTTGTCTCACAACTTAAGAACTTTTCCATATTAGATTGTATTAAGAGTTAAGTTGAAAGCATCATCTTGGTAAAACAAAGATCAATCTGTTCTTCAGACATAGCTGAAAGAATTGCAATCCCACTAAACCAACAATTCAGTGCTTTCTTATCTTGCAGTTGCTGAACAGTTTGATGCAATGTACAGCTGTATACACCATCTAAATATTGTACTGAAGCCATTCAAACGTGTATTACAGTGGGTATGTAAGGACGAGTAGCAGCTATTTCTGTGTAGAAGACAAACTGTATATTGGAAATACAAAGTCCATTTGTTGTATTCCCAAACAAGCTTTTTTATTATGCATTGTGTGTATTATAAAAAAAAAGAATGATTTTAATTTTTTTTTAGTGAACAACTTCATTGATACAGTACTTGTATTCTCATGTGTTGTGTAGTAATCATTGCAAATATTGAATTCCAATCAAAAATAGTTTTTAAATGTTAAGTTAAGTGGAAAATGTGATTTCTATCCATTATTCTTTAGCGTACCAGAGCTGTAACGGCAATGAGTTCACATGTTCCAGTGGCCGTTGTATTCCTCAGAACTGGGTGTGTGACAAGTTCAACGACTGTGGGGACTACAGTGATGAGAGAGGATGTGGTGAGAAAGCTTGTCCTTACGGGTGGAGTAATGGCCAGAACTGTTAATTCAGTATTATTTAGTTAATTCAAACCATTGCACAAGTGTTAATGTGTTGGTATAGTTGAAGAGTTTCATTCAAAAATGATAAAAACACCATGAGAACCTAATTTCAAATGATGTAATAATTAATTTTGAAAAACATTTCAGCAGATGACTTATAAAAAATGTAAAGACTAGTCTGAAAATGTATATATTTGGGGGAACTGGTACATTTTTGGTACATGGAACATTTTTGCATGACATAAAAAATAATATGTGGAAATATTTCCAATTCGTACTATAATCACAAATATTTCTATGGTTATTAGATAGTGACTCTCGGGGCTGTTACCCTGGTGAGTGGGGATGCCCTGGTTCGACAGCATGTATACCAGTGGGCAAAGTGTGTGATGACAAACCTGACTGTCCTGGAGGAACAGATGAGACCAACTCCACAGCACAGCAAACCTGCAGTAAGTCGCGCAGATGTTAAATGTTCACATGGCTTTGACACTAAACCAAAGAAACTTGCAAGAATGCAACAATTTATATTTGACTTTATGCCTACAGTGAAAATAGCCTGATCAAGAGAAACACACTGAAGTGATCACATGTAGGACACTGCAGCACTTTCATAGGAGTATAAATATAGGTGAAAGGATTTTAAACATTATAATGTTGCTTAAACTCATAAATGTTTTGCAGAAGTCAGCTGTTGTGATAAAATCACATCTTCCTTATCACTGCCGTCAAACATAACTAGTTTAAGATTAATCTTTTTCTGGCAGTTTGTCTGGGTTGAGCACTAATGGCCTTGAGACTCAGGTGACGATGGCTGTAAAGCTGGTTAGTTATGACACTGATAATGATGCTCTGGCAGACAAAGCTGCGTAGGTGACAGTGATTCAAAGTAAAAAAAAAAAAGCAACCTGTAACCTAGATTTGACCATGATGTTGACCTGTATGATTTTCACTCCCAGGCCTGAACCAGTGCTCCACTTTGAGCTGTGAGTACCTCTGCCACCCATCTCCCCAGGGAGGTGCTTGTTACTGCCCTGATGGTTTCACAGTAGCCAATGACAGTCGTTCCTGTGTAGGTGAGTGCCATATGCCATATATCATATTTGCTTTTGTGAAAACAAAATATATGTTTGTGTGGCATTATTGAGAGTAGTGGATTCTCAGCTGTTGACAGCAGACACAGATTTGGGGGTTTGTTTCTTTCTTTCTCTGTCTTTTTGGTTTAGCTTGTAACATGAGTCAGCCTTGAAAAGCAAAAATTACTGGCTTAATTTCATGGTTCTCTGGTTGCAAATGAATACTTGAGATCCTCGTCCTAATGCCTAAAACATAAAAAATGGTTGCTTGTTCTTCTGGCCAGACTATAATGACTGTCAGATCTGGGGGATCTGTGACCAGCTGTGTGAAGACCGTCCTGGGACACACCACTGCAGCTGTGCTGATGGGTACTTCTTAGAGCATGGTCATGTCTGCAAAGCCAATGTGTCAGGTACAGAGAATTACACAGCACACAGTAGTTGTTTTTATAATATGCATCTGTAGGCCTGTCATGATAACTATTTTACAGTGGATAATATATTGTCACAGAAATAATTGTGATAAATGATATTATTGTCATTTAAAGACCATTTTATACCACTGATTTAATGATAATATCATAGCATAGTTAACACAAGTATACCCTTTCAAAGAGCAATGAACTTTTAATTCTTAATACTATTCAGACATTGGAATTGGAATGTTAAAAAATATCCTTACTTCTTGCATTCAGTTTAAACCCCAAATGTTCCCACACTGGAGCTGTGGAGCGCAGCTTTGAAACAAAGTCTGTTTGAACTTATTCTTCCAAACTGTCTGGCTGGAATTATGCAGTTGTCATCCGGAAGAACACCTATTAGCCTTGAGTAACACGTTATCCTCAGATCATGACCAAAATCATGATTGGACCAATATTTATTTATATAAAAATCCACAAAGTTTATGTTTTCTAAAAATGTATATTTTTTGTGATTCTATTAAATTTCTAATGAATTCACTTCTGAGATTTGGTGTTCGTGTTTTTCAGGTGGACTTCCACAGCTCATTTTCACCAACGGGGGCGATGTCATGATGGCGGATATTCACGGGCGCTTTGTCAGAACTCTGGTGCCGTCACAGGGCAGAGGTTATTCTGTAGGGGTGGCATACCACTTGCACAGCGAAACTGTCTTCTGGAGTGATACATACACCAAAAAGGTTAGTCAGATCATTGTCTGGTGACATTTTTGATGACATTATCCATCCTCCTTTCCTTCATAGTCTATTTATCTGATTGTAAAACACAAGGTACTTGTGTATCTGAACTGCACCACTTAGAGCAGCAATCACTTCTGTTGGACCAGCTCTGGCTTATAGGTTTTTTCAAGGGCACTAAGGGAGCAGTTGATTTGGGAAGAAAAACCCATTAATCATCCCAAACCCTTCCATTCTGTTGCCAGGTATACTCTGCTAACTACAATGGGGGTAACATTAAGGAGATTCTGACTACTGCAGTCCACAATGTCCAGAACCTCGCTGTGGACTGGGTCAACTTCAAACTCTATGTCTTAGAGGCCATGATAGAGCGCATCGACATGTGCGACTTCGATGGAGGGAATCGGGTCACACTGGTGGCTGAAAACCTGCAGACCCCTCATGGCCTTGCCCTGGACCCTACAGTGGGGTGGGTTTACATGCTGCAGTCTTTCAGTACTTGCAAAAGTCATCACTGTTGTACCACTGGTTGGACTTTTTTTTAAATCTCCCTTTCTTGTACAGTAAATGAAACATGAGGCAACGTCATATGATCAGATAAGATGAGGTTAGGTAAGGTAAGGTAATATAAAACTTTATTAATCCTGAAGGAAATTCTTGTGCCAGACAAAATTATAGTAACATAAGAATAAAAAAGTAATAAATATAAAGTGTATAAGGAATAAAAGCAAAAACCAGCATCTAATAGAATGGCAAAGAATACAGAACAGAAGAATAAAAAGATAGGTGAAGTAAAAACAAAAAGTAGTACTAGTGACAATGGTGTTGAAAGTAATATTGGCAGTGATATCGAAAAGTAAAGACTGATCCAGTCTTCCAAAGTTTGCTCTGTCCCACTTGTCATCATCATTTAAGATGATCAGTTAAAGCCAATTTATGGTCAAATAGGAAATAAATAAGTGGCAACTCTGGAAGATTTCAAATAAAATTCTGTTAAAGAACTCTATAATTGTATTATAAAAAGTGTTTTTATATCTACTTGACCTTATATAGCATCCCTTCAAGTTTTTATTTTGTGTTTGTTTGCAGCTATATGTTCTTCACAGACATGGGGATTAACAGTGAGCAGATGAAGCTGGAACGTGCCTTCATGGATGGCAGTAATCGTCTTGAGCTGGTGAAGAGCAGACTCGGCACTCCAACAGGAATCACCCTAGATATTGTCACCCAAAGGGTCTACTGGTCTGACAGCCACTTTGACACAGTGGAGACTGTCACTTACGCTGGTTTGGACAGGTACAGGTTGCACTCATGAAAGATTTTTCCTTGCCTAGAGAGTAACTTTAAAGGGATGGTTGCTCCCAGTTTGGAGAAGCAGAGACTACTAACAACATGGAAGCTAAACACTGTACTGCTGTGGAGAGGGTCAGCAGCAAAACACATTTTTACCACTTAAAAAAAGAAAATAAGAAAATAATTATCAGTTTAAGTGTAATTTATATTTAGAATATTTTCACCGCTTTACCTTCCTGTTAAACATCCTTTTCTAGATGGAAACCTAGGTTGTATAAGTCAATCATTTTACCTCACAGAACACAGGAGTTGCTGATGTACCGCTGCTTCAATCTGTTAGCTTTAGTTTGTGTAATTGTGTGACTTTGGTGAACCTGAACTAAGCTTTTAAAAAGTGACACAATAACACAGAAAACTAACAGATCAGGACAGAAGTAGACCAGCAACTCCCATATTCTGCAAGGTAAAAGCAGTCAAAATATTCTAAATATAGTGCACACTTGCACTGATATTGATATTTAAAATATGTGTTGTTGCTGACCCTGTCAGCACCTTCCCCAAACTGGGGTCATGCCGACCACCATCTACTGTAGGTAATACAGTGATTATGGATAAATACCTTGCAAATCTTTTAAGCTAAAAAGGGAAGCAATGACGCATTGATTGCATACTCCTTGATGACCATTCTGAAATGTTGTTGTTTTCCAGGAAAATAGTCCTCAATGGTGTAACCCAGGCTCCACATCCTTTTGGAATCGCTGTATTTGAAAACCATGTCTTCTTCACTGATTGGACCAAGATGGGTTTGCTGAGAGCCAACCGCTTCAACGGCAGCAACCCAGCAATTCTCTATCGCACCGCAAAGCGACCAGGCCATGTTGTAGTCTCACACCCTGTCCTGCAACCTGCTGGTAGGGAGACGCACTTTAAACCTGTAACAAGTCACATTAAGTTCAGTGGTCAGAAATGTCCAAGTGTGAATTAGTTCCTACTTAAAGCTACTGCAAGGAGTTTTAAACTGGTTATGAAACATTCTCAATGTAATATTCATGTCTCTATATGACATATTTAAATAAATGAAGATTAGAAGACTGCCTATTTCTATATAAGTATTCTTGATGCCTGCCACCAGGTTATATTCTCTGTGAAATCAGATGGAATTAGCCTGTATTAACATTTTCCATACAGGCGAAGTTGCATCAGATAGTTAAAAAGATTTTTCTTTAATTTTTATTGTTGGGGCACCCAAAATCAACAAATTATGAAAGTTCCCTGCGGTAGCTTTAACTGAGTTTTGTATGTTTCCTTTTTGGTTTCCCTGTCATTGCTAAAATACTGGCCAGAAAATGCAGCCCGCTCTCTCCTTTCATGTAACCACACATACTTTGAATATCATTAGTTATGATTATAAATTATAAATTAATGAAAAACAACAGCAAATGTACTGTGATTATGTGACCACATCTGTCCTGTCCTACAGTGATGAACCCTTGCGGCAGACACAATGGTGGCTGTCAGCACATTTGTGTGTTGAGTCACCGCACTGACAATGATGGTTTGGGCTTCCGCTGCAAGTGTCGCCTTGGTTACGACCTTCAATCTGACCGTCGGACCTGCTTTAGTGAGTTTCACTTGATTGAGGGCAGATGACCCCCTGTGATTTGTCATGTTCTGCTGTGGGATTTTTGTCTTTTTAATTAGTCTGAAAATGCTAAATGAAATTTACAGTGTTGTACACACATGGTCTAAATTGCAGTGATATGATTTCACATCACATTTAAGCCATGATATGCATTATTTTTGCATTTCTTTCCTTCTCCAATATTTTTGTGTCAAAATGACCCTTCGTAACTCCCTCCCGTTTTTGCTCGGTGCTCCACAAAAAGTTGAGCAATCTTGGTACCCAGCAGAACTTCAGATAACTTATTCCTTTCCTGTTTCTTGTCCTTGCTATGTGCTAGCTTGCTAGAGCTATCTTGAAAAGAACACACAAATCACATTTTGAAGATAGTTAACAAGTTGCTGAGGCACCTGAAAAAGCTACATATAGTCACATCTTAAATCAGCTAATGTTAGTAAAACACTAGCTAACTAGCTAACGTTTGATTCACTAACTTGTAGAGGTGCACAGAGACGTCATAATTTGTATCTGTATCTGTTCAACCTAGAAAAGTATCTGTTCCTGTACCTGTATTCAGATATAAGACCGGAGGTGGGTTGGGTTTATACTGGAAGTCACACTGAACCTTTTTAGATATATTTTCTAATGTAATATTCATTGGTAGTGCAATAGTTGTGGCTACAAAGCACCAAAGTGATTTAATATTGGCATATAATTAAATATGAAACGTATTTTCACATTGTTATACTGTGCTTTTCATCTCTCTCTCTCTCTTTTTAGCTAAAGTAAGTTTTATGAACAATCTGAAGCCCATCATCACCTCCCCTTTAACTGGAACATATTAAAAAATCAGATACTTTTGCAACATTAACTAACTTAAAATGTGAATGTGTAAACTGTATTGCTAGTGTATGGTGTTAGATCCCCCAGCGATATCTTTTAACCATCTTCAAAATTAAATTTTCTTTCCAACATAGATGAGCCTAGCACGTAGCCTAAGTAGCCTCTGGAAAACAGGAAAGCAGAAGGTTGACTGAGGTTCCAAAAGGGGCGGGATTTAGGAAAGGTCAATTACCTGCTCATAGCTATCAGTAAAACATGTAGAGATTAAATAATTAAGTTGTTTGTACAATATATTTCCCTGCTATTAACCACTGTCCCCTCACTCTTTAAACAGAGGTGAAGGACTTCTTACTGATGGCTACCTCTTTGGGGGTGCGGGGAATCCCACTAAATTTGTCCCTCCAGGAGGACATCACCCTGCCCCTCTCGGGGCTCGGGACGTCTTTCTCTGGCTCTGCTGTGGAGTTTGATGGCAACGAAGGGGCCATTTTCTACAACGACAGGGGCAGAGGCCTCGTTTATAAGTCGAACCTCAATGGCACTGGTGAATTTTTATTGTATTTGTGTTATAAACCACCATTACGAGGACCCTAAGTGAGATAAGATGTAAAAAATGTTTTTCTGTTGCTCAAAACGAATTTGTAATTTAATTTGTCACCAATACAATATAATAATAGTGCTACAATTTGTCTTTCAATGTTCTGTTCTTATTCCTGGATGTCATAAGTCACTATTTTCTTTCTACATTCTCAGTCCAACAGATTCTAACAGGCAACAGGGTGGGAACGATTGACGCCATGGCTTACGACTGGACCTCCAAAGTCTTGTTTTGGACCACAAGCAGCTACAAGTCAGTGGTGGCCTTCAGAGTCACAGACAAATCCAGACGAGACATTGTGACGGGATTGAGGAACCCAAAAGGAATTGCAGTGCATCCCAGTGCTGGGTGAGTGCCCACTTTTAGCAAAATACTAGAGAGTGTTAAGGAATTTTCCATTCTCTAGTGGTTATGCTAAGGCCTTCGAGCCATAGCCTTAAGGTTTTAACCTTTGACAGACTTACTGTCCCTCCTCTAGGACAGTAGATGCAGCTGTCTTCTCCTTTCGGATAAACAAGTGAACAACCTGATAGTGTTGCTATGGTAGCTAAGGTTGAAGAGGTGTTTGTCCGGAGAAGACGTAAACTGTAATCTGTTTTGGATAACGCTGACCTGAGCTGTAGAGCCAGAGGTGCTGAACAGTAGTCTCAGACTTTGTGTATTCATAATTCCTGTTTGCATATTCAGACCAATAAGATAACCCAGTGCGCTGGGTCTGACCTTGTTTGGGCATGGGTTCATCATGACATTATCTGTGAATGCTTAAAGACTATCCCGGAGGACAGAAACGCCAGAACTGAAGGGAATATCAATGCCAACTGTGTACTGGTTATTCCTTCATTCTCCTTGATCAAGTATTATTAAACCAGTTTCAGTGTAAGACATATTGGACTCCTGAGTACTTCTTCCTTTGGATATATGGGTATTGGAATAAAATCCGTAACAGAGAGTACTTTAGTTCACTCTGATGAGATTCCTCAAGGAAATGAATATCACAGCACATTCACCTTTGAATGTTTTTCACTCTAATCTATTGCATCACTCCAGCTCAGTCATTTAGATTGTTTCTTCTTATTTCTCTAAAAAATACAGAAAAATAAAATACAGGTAATTTTATTTTATTTAGGTAGTTCACTTAAAACAATTTAATACTGTCAAGTTCCTTGGTTATGTTATGATCTATAAAAAGATATCAGGGTTAACTGATTTTTGTATATTGGTTTGCTTCTCTCTCTATCTGTCTGTTGTCTTGTGTGTCTAATCAAATGTTGATCCACAGCTTCTTGTTTTGGTCTGACTGGTACCGCCCAGCGGTCATAATGAGAGGCTTCACTGATGGCAGTAATGCTGTTCCTCTGGTCAACACAACACTGGGTTGGCCGTATGGACTCGCTGTTGACTATATGTAAGCACAGTGATGACCTGCGGGAATATAATGTGATTTCAGTCAACAATTCTCAGGCTTTTTTAAGGAATAAAACAGACTGCAATATTCCCTGGTTAATTTCTTGTGTTTGTTTTTTTACAGGACAGATAGGCTGTACTGGGTGGATTCCCAGCTGGACCAGATCGGTCTCATTAACGTCAATGGATATGACAGACAGACGTTTACCAATATTGGTCAGATCACTCAGCCCTACTCTCTAACAATTTATACAGGTGGGTTTCTTGGTGTCATGACTCTCAATGTTTCAAGTACACCTACAATACACATGCACATTATTATTAAAACTGTATATGATGTCATTCAGGGTCATCTTAAAAGGACAGTTCACCCCCAAAATCAAAAATACATAATTTCCTTTGGCCTCTAATATTGTTTGTCCATCTAGTTTATTTTGCTGTGAGTTGTCCAGGCTTGGGGATATTAGGTGTACAGATGTCAGCCTTCTCTTTAATATAATGGCACTAGATGACACTCAAGCTGTGTTGCTCACAGTGCCAAACAAAATACATTTGAAAAACTCAGCAGCAATGTCTCTTCTCAGAAATCATGATCTAGTTACTCAAGATAATCCACAGACCATGTGGTGAGCGATTTCATGTAGGAACTACTTTCTTTTCTTTGTTTTTAGCACCACAAGCTTGTTTTTGATTTTGGGACAAGCTGCCCCTTTAAGCTTTGATACAATGAAGCCCGAACTTTATTATAAACCTCCTAAGATACTGCAGCTCTCTTATTTCTAGAGTTCTAAAAAATAATTAGATTTTTAGATCTAAAAAAAGATAATATGCTATAAGTCAGTTTGCAGATGAACTGGATGCCTTTTCACTATCACCAGATAAACAAAAGATCCACATGGCCTGATTATATTATTATATGTGTGTTATTAGCATGATATCAATATTTCATTTTTGAAATATCATGGTTATCATCAATACCATTAAATTGCAACACCCTGAACGTAAAGTCCAAACTTTCTTTGGGACATCATAATACTACTGTCCTGTATGTATTTACTTAGCATTTCTCACTTTTAAAAATAATTTATATTGTACACACTGTTGTGTATATTCAACACATTGTGTGACTCCTGTGCTATATTTTCTGAATGTGTAGTTCTTTTCAGCACCTGAAGTCTTTTTTATGAAATGCAATGAAACAACTATTTCTGTTTTATTGCAGATTACCTGTATGTGTCCGATACAAGGACCAGAGGAGTATTTGAGATGAGGAAGAGGGATGGAGGAGGAAACTTTATGATCAGACAAGGAGTCACCGGCATCATGAATCTCAAAGCCTACACAGCGGACCTCCACAGCAGTAAGTTCACACACAGGGAGGTGCTGCAAATACAGTGGAAACCTCTACAGCGATCATATCCATCTGAGTCAAATAAATCAGTATAAGATTTTTCAAACAACTTTTTTCTTCCTCTTTATTTTTCATACATCTAATTGACATTTATACATTTACATGAATATAAGGTTATGAAATGGACAGCTTCACAATTAGAGTAGAATAGAAGCCTTTTATGTACAGAATACAACAAAATTAGGAGCACTACTCCTGATCAGTGCAATAAAAGGACACATACAATACACAGGAACAAAACAACCACCATAATCAAATACATACAGCCAAATAATATAAGGTAAAAAAGATAATAAAGTGGAGTTACAAGTGGAATGCTAGAATAAAACTAGTCATCTAGAATAGAAAAATAGATAATAATACAATGCAATATGCATTGAAATATGAGTATTATTGCACAAGACTAGTTGCAGTGGTATGGATGTAACATTGCACAGTATGGACGTAACTATTGTGCCAAATAACTAACTCAAATAAATATAGCACAGGAATAATTAGTTAGTATTGCACAGTTGGTTGTCATGAAACACAGTTTAATTTAACTCCTCAAATACACACAGTTTCTTACAAACAATTAATGTGTGTGTTTGAGGAAGATTGTTTTCCGTATGTTGTCATGTATTTATAAACCCACTGTGTGTAGGAACAGGATCAAGGAGATCTGACCGCTAGTTGGCAGGGAGAGCAGTGACAAATGGAGCTAGAAAAGAAGAGAAGAGTGTCCATATCACATTCTTTAACCAGGATAATCAATGGCTGCAGGGCAAGCAGGGCCTGGCGATTTTTGAGCAGTGACTCAGCCAGATATAATAATCCAGAAACCCACTGACAGCATCTTCATCATCCTCCCGACAGCGATCACCAGCCGGTGCAATATGTTACCCAACGGGCACTGCAGCCACTTCTGTTTCCCGACTCCCTCCTTCAGCCGAGTGTGTGGCTGTCCATACGGCATGAAACTTCAGGCCAATCAGAGGGACTGCATCAAGGATGACTCTGTTCCCCCACCTGACGACTGTGGTGACTTTGCCTTTGAGTGCGATGAAGGACGCTGTAGACCCAACTCCTACCGCTGTGATGGAATCATTGATTGCGTGGATAAGACTGACGAGGCCAACTGCACTGACACAGGTGAATGTAAAAGAAAATGTGTGTGTTTGAGGAGTAGTGGGAGGAAATCATTGAGCAAACATTTCATTAATCCTGCCTTATATATCTTCCCTAGGAGCGACCTGCTCTCCATATGCGTTCACCTGCAACAACAAGCACTGCATCCTGTCCAGTTGGCGCTGTGATGGCGTTGACGACTGCGGCGACGGTTCTGATGAAATGAACTGTCCCACTCGACTGCCCACCACCTGTGCCGATAACCAGTTTACCTGCGAAAACAACAGGTGTATTTCTAAAACATGGTTGTGTGACGGTGACAATGACTGCGGTGATGGCTCTGATGAACACAACTGCAGTAAGTATAGGGACTGTCCATTTTCAGCTCAGTGACCTCACTCAGTGTGATCTTACTACAAGTTGAATTCCAAAAAATTGGGACATTGTTTAAAACGTGAAGAAATGCCAGAATACAATGATTCTGAAATACTTCTCAACTTGTATTTAATTGGCTACAGTACAAAGACAGTATATTTTATGATTAACTTTATTGTTTGTGTTAATATACACTAATGAATTTGAGGCCTGCAACATGTTCCAAAATGTTGAAACAGGGGCGACAAAAGACTGGGAAAGTTGTAGAATGCTCAAAAATACCTGTTTGGAACAGGTTAATTGGTTAATTGGTAACAGCAAATAGTATAATGATTGGGTACGAAAGGGGCAAAGACTCAGTTGTTCGAAGCATGGATGGGGTGAGGGTCACCAGTTGTGGAAAACTGGGGGCAAACAGTCCAGCAGTTTAAGAACAATGTTTCTTAACGCAAAGCTGCAAGGAATTTAGGGATTTCACCATCTGAAATCCATATATAAGATTCAGAAAATCCAGAGAAATCTCTGCACAAAAGGGGTGAAAAACCAATATTGAATTCCCATGATCTTTGACCTCTCAGGCTTTATACATAATTATATAAAGGATACTACAATACATGTGCTTGGGAACACTTTGGAAAACAGTTTTCAGTAACAGAAACTGCATCTACAAATGCAAGTTAAAACTCTACCTTGCGAAGCCAAAGCCACATAACAACATCCAGAAATGCTAAGAGGAAAAGGACCATCCAGATTATTACCAGCACTAATTTCAACAACCAGCATCTGTGATAGTACTGGGGTGTGTTAGGGGGACCATTAATGCTGAAAAGTACATACAGGTTTTTGTGCGACATATGCTGCCATCCAGACAATGTCTTTTTAAGTCCCTGCTTATTCAGCACGACAATGCCAAAGACACAGTCTGCATGTGTTACAACAACATTGCTTTACAGTAGAAGAGTGTGGGTATTAGACAGGCCTGCCTGCAGCCCAGACCTGTCTCCCACTGAAATGTGTGGTGCATCAGTTTGAACATTAAATATCTTGTTTTTGTACTATACTAGTTGAATACAGTTGCAAATCATTGCATTCTGCTTATATTTACATGTTACACAACATTCCAACTTTTTTTGGAATTGGGGATTTACATACAATATTGTGCAAACAGATATCTTCTTGTGAATGTAATGTAACTAAGTCCTGATTGAGGAGTTGTTTATGTGATTGGCAGATTCAACCATCACTACATGCCCTCCTGCTTATTTCCTGTGTCCTGACCACCGCTGTATCCACACCTCCTATGTGTGTGATGGAGATCAGGACTGCCTGGATGGCTCTGATGAGGAAGGCTGTGGTAGGAATCATTATGTCACTCTTTGTTGCATTCTGTATATAATAATAATAATAATAATATTAATTTTGTCTTAAATGTCTTTAATTTTGAATTATGAAGTACATAAATGCTAATTGCCAACTGTGCATGTACTGTTTTTGGCTGTATTGTTGTGAAATAACTCTTAAATTACATTCACAGTGCTCTTAAAATCTTAAAAAGTCTTAAATTTAACTTGTTACAACCTGCAGAAACCCTGTAGTTTCATTTTTCTGTTTACTCATCTTTTCCCTGTTATTTCTCTCCTTTTCCCTTGCAGAGTTTTCCTGTGCCTCTTATGAGTTTGCCTGTGCCAGTGGGGACCAGTGTGTCAGTTCGAGGTATCAGTGTGACGGAGTGTTTGACTGCAGGGACCATTCTGATGAACGAGACTGTCGTAAGCGAGCAACTCTGATGGAAACTATATACACCCAAATTAATTATATAATTTGTGTCAATTAATGATGTAATTGTGACTGATTGCACCTCTTGAAATTCTGGCAGGTTTATTGTTATCATTTAATCAGATAGAAAATTATTATCATCATGAATCAGTGGTTATTACATATTCCACTTCAGTCTTGATGTTCAGTGTTTCTCTTTCAGCTAGTGTGTTTCTTAAATTTCTGAGAGAAATCCACTGCAGTTTTGGTCATTTTTAAATGTTTGCGGCCCACCAGCCACTCGAGGTCCAGGCCTCTGCCACAATGACGAGTTCCAGTGCCAGACCGACGGTTTCTGCATACCAGATGAGTGGGAGTGTGACGGCCATCCAGACTGTGAGGATGGATCAGACGAACACAACTCCTGCCCGCCTGTCACCTGCAGATCCAACTATTTCCAGTGTGCCAACAAGCTGTGCATCCCAACATATTGGCTGTGTGACGGCGACAACGACTGCCGGGACATGAGCGATGAACAGAACTGCCCCACCCCTCCATTTAGGTGTCCCTCTGACCAGTGGCAGTGCCCCAACGAACAGCTGTGCATTGACCTGGACAAGGTGTGCAACGGCCAGAGAGACTGCCCCAATGGAGCAGATGAGTCACCATTCTGCAGTGAGTGTTAAAATTGTCACACATTATAGTTTATGCAAGCCAAAATAAATAGAATGTATGTTGTTGTATATGATTTAAATAGTGTTATGAACAAACAAAAGGTAATGCAACCTATCAAACAAACTTTTTTAAAACATAAAAGATTGAATAAAAAAAAGAATTTAAAAAGCATTATACACCACTTAAAAGGACAAAGCACAGTGCCTAATAAATGCACAGTACTAACATACTGCCCTGTAATTTCATTAAGACCAAGATGACTGTTCGCTTAACAATGGAGGCTGCAGTCACAGCTGCATCCAAGGACCATTTGGAGCTCAGTGCACCTGTCCATCGGGATTTCAGCTCCTCAATGACTCCAAGACCTGTGAAGATATCAACGAGTGTCTGATCCCGGGTTTCTGCAGCCAGCAGTGCTACAACGAGAGAGGAAGCTTCAGGTGCTACTGCTCAGATGGTTACCTGCTAGAGCCTGATGGACGCACCTGCAAAGCTGCAAGTGAGCAGCACACATTACATACAACTAAAGTTGCAGTTAGCTTAGCATAGCTTCATACTGACAGACAATTGACAGTAGTAGACAGCTGATCAACTTACAATGAAGGTCTCGTCATCGCTTGTTATTGTCAAATTACAATGTTGCACTCAGGACAGCATTTTTAATAGGATTTCAACCTATATAATATACCGTCTATGGCTGACTATTTGGATAACTGTACTCATTTTTTGACACGCAATAGTTACACAGTGCTCCTTTGAATAATACTGAGTTGATGTAATGCCAAGAAAAAATAGTTTTTTTTCTGTGGTATTTTGCCTAAAAAAAACCCTAAATGCAGGTTTTACAGTCAGGCTCGGTTCTGAGACCAAAGGGCAACTATTTTTGAGCAAGTTAAAATTTTACATGGTCAAATTTGAACAAGTGGCCCAATTGGAAGCATTTTGATGAGGGACAGTTGGAGAAATAAGCGAGTCAGAGAAAAGTAATTTCACATGGTGTTCCCTTAAAAGAGAAAAATAGACAGCAAAAATAGGTTCTTTAATCAAGAATGGTTGCACTCTTACATGTTCATTCTTCACATGGCCAGTTTATGTCTCATATGTTCATAGACAGTGGAGATGTTTAAAGGCAGCATTGTGAAGTGCTGCTGCAAGACAAAGCACAGGATCTTTTGAGCAAACGTACCCACTCAAATCTGAACAGAGGGCACAGAAACAGTGTAATCATTGAATATGATCAAGTCCACCAGGATATTAATATTTTCAATCACTACCCAACAATGTTATTGCTAACGTTCCCTCAAGTTGCTTGGATTTTGGGTCAACATAAAACAAAACAAAACAATCCTCCTCTAACCCTAACTACTCAGTCATAATGTGAGTTATCCATTATGATGATTGTGATATATGACATTTTCTCTAACTGGATCTCTGAATAATGTCAGCTTTGACTCAAAGTAGCTGGCTCGCTTTAGCATGAAATCAAGAATTTTAGTATAGTAATGTTATAGTAATGATATAATGTTAAGATTCTCTTCATCTGCTGTCTCTGAATGAAAAACATCTCAGAGTTAGATTACAGTAGCAGAATTTTACTTTCAGCATCTCCTGCGAGCACTGACAATATTAGTTTATTATTAAATACTGGAAATGCATATTTAGACATTTTTAATGCATACATGTGTCTTTGGTCTACATTCAGTCGATTAAATGTCATTTATCCATAACAGTAATAATTACTATTATTAATAGCTTAGGTGTAAAGTATGCAAAGTCATAGATTAATCCCATGCTGGACCAAAAACAAGAGGTTAGTACCAATACATGCAAACAAAGCAGAATATTGTTCATCTGCACAGTTTTTTATAGTAAAATACACTGTAGATAAGATGTTGGTGGGAAATGAGATATTTTTCTGCTCTTAGACCCAATAGCAGCTGTACTAATGGTTGCCAAGCGTAGCCAGATCATCTCCCAACGGATCAACATGAGACCACCCCAGATGCATCCACTGGTCAGCGGTTCAAGCATTGTGACTGTAGACTTTGATCACACAACTTCCAGAATCTACTGGGCTGATGCCTCGCAGAAGAAGATATGGAGCGCCTTCCGGAACGGCACCGACAGGCGGGAAGTAAGAGAAACAGTGGCACAAATCTCAACCACTGGTCACTTAGTTTCTCTAAAGGGTAGAATTTGAACATACTTACTGTATAGGAGCACAACATTTAACATAAACAAGATCAAATTGTACAATATTTCATGACCCAGTGTTACCATGTCTATGTCAATGTTGTTCTAGGTGTTCTCCTCTGGTCTGATGGTACCAGAGAGTATAGCTGTGGACTGGGTGGGCCGGAACCTTTATTGGACCGACTCTGTAATGGAGAATATTGAGGTCTCCACTCTGGACGGTCGCTTTCGGAAAGTCCTCCTCACCAAGAATGTTACCAGCCCCCGCGGACTCGTTTTAGACCCCCGTAACTAGTAAGTAGAGAGTGTTTGGGCGAAACTGATGAGCGCATTTAGATGATCTTTTAATTTAATATTACATTGTTGTCTTGGCTTGTCTGTTTTTATCTTATGTTTAGCTCCATGACTCCTCACATAATCTTTCAACACCTTCTTGCCCCTAAACAACAAATCACAAGACATTTTATCAAAGCTTTTTATCACAATGTCTTTGCCCCCAGCACAAACCTGATGTTCTGGTCAGACTGGGGTCAAAACCCTAGGATCGAGCGGGCCGACATGGATGGAGCCATGAGACGAGTCATTGTCAGCACTAAACTCTACTGGCCCAATGGCCTGGCCCTGGACTACACCACACGCAGAGTCTACTTCGCTGATGCCTACCTCAAGTATATTGACTACTGTGATTATGATGGCAATAACCGCCATCAGGTCCTGGCAAGTGACATGGTACGGTTAGGTTTATTATTTATACATATATAAAAATTATAGCAACAAAAGCTGTTGCTTTACTTTAATGCTACCCATCCCCCAAAGGCAGATGTTTAAATTAGCCAAATAAAATTACAAAAAATCTCCCCCCAAAAACAACAACCAATAGCTGATTTACAGTATTTGTCCAGTTGCCAAACTCACCTCAAAAGTCTTTTTTCATATCAGAGATTAATATCAACAACATAATATTATCAACATAAATGTATCAACATAAATCAGGGTGGTGCTGAAATGGACATCTGGGATTAAAATAAAACCTTCAATGGATAAATAAAATTTATGCCCACCTCACTCCAGGTTCTCCAGCACCCACACGGTATGACCATTTTCGAGGACAACGTTTACTGGTCGGAGCGCTACACCAGCAAGGTGATGACGACAAACAAATTCCACGGTGGAAACATCACCACTCTGATGAACAGTGTGTATCAGCCCATGGGCATCGTTATGGACCATCCCATCAAACAGCCCGCAGGTAACTCCCAGTTACAGTAAATCTTACTTGTTTTCCCAGGTGTATTAAATGTTGTGTTTTGGTGTGTGCCAGCTAGATTTTTAAAAGCGTGCTCCTAAAGTTCTGTTAACGACATACTAGTGTCTTAGAGAAATGCAGTTTTTTTTTTCAAGAAGTACCCAAGTGCGCTGTATCAGTTAGTATATCAGAAGCTGCAGCAAGGATGTGGGCAAGCCAAAGAACTAATGTGCATAAACAGCCATGAAAAGAAGCTGAAAAGAAGGCAGTACTACATGATTCTAGACAAATTAGCTCAGAGAAATGTTGTGCATGTAAAAACCACCACAATTGCTGCAACAAATCATCATTTTAGTATGACAAATGTCATATCAAATCTGATTGATGGTGAAACTATGGTTTTCCTGTTCAGCCATCAACCCCTGCAGAGAACACCTGTGCAGTCAGCTGTGCCTGCTGGCAGGCCTGAGACCCAGGTACTACACCTGCCACTGTCAGTCCGGCTGGAAGCTGGATGCTGATAAACGCACCTGTATTAAAGGTGGGATTTTTTTTTACAATAGCTTTTATTCTTTTATTCTATAAACTGTTTGGTGACTTAATTTTGTACTTTGAATTATTTACACCCTAAAATGTACATTCTGTTCTACAGCTTGGCTCCTCTTTGTGTGTCATGTGTACTTCTGTTCTGTTCTAGATGAGGCTCCCTTCTTGATGGTCGTGAGAGATTCTGTGATTTTTGGCCTTCCTCTGGACCCCGCTGACCCCTCCAACAATGCCATGGCCCCTGTGTCGGGCATCAGCCAGGGGCGGGACATCGAGTTCGATGACCAGGAGCAGCTTGTCTATTGGGTGCAGAGCACTGTGAGTGGATGTCTTAAATTGAACCTGAAATGTTTTTAATTTACTATGATACGAGGATAATTTTTGATTAAAATTCATATAATACTATCGCTATAGAACTGAAGAAAAAGGTTAGCCTTGCTTGAGTGTTGTTTCCCCAACATGTAATGGAAATGTGTGGTTAATTACTCATGTGTTCTCTGTTTTTGCTATAATCAGGGTTCTATATGGCAAGTGAAAACCAGCGGTACCAACAGGACTGAGTTTGCTCCAGCTGCTTTCATGGGCTCACCGTCTGGTCTGGCTTTTGATTGGATAGGTCGAATAATGTATTACACCAATCCCACTGCTAAGACCATCGAGGTAAGCACCTTTTGAGACAAAAATTATGTTTAGTATTTACTGACAATGCAATGGGGAATAGAACCCAACATTGTGCAGCTGGCCTCTGATTTAATTTGTGCCTTTTTTTTAATTAAGTATATATTTTGTTTCCTTTAATGTGCTTTTACCAGTGTGAGAGTGTTTTTCATCATAACATTCACATTTTGTATTTGCCCTTTGTGATTGTTGTATCACCTTATTTCTGTTTTTGCATTGTCACTGTTCAAGTAAATAAACCAAAGTTTTACACTCGACTCAGGTTATCCGCGTGGATGGAAACGAGCACTACAGGAAGACCCTTATCACCTCCACTGGCAAACCAGAGGGAATAGGAGAACCTGTTGGAATAGCTGTGGATCCAGCCAGAGGGTAAGTCTTGACACTGAGAAAAGGAAGCTGTGGAGTATTTTCTGAGATAGTTAAATTCAGTGACACAGGACAAACAATGAACGTTTCAGTTTCTGTGGGTAAAATGGCTAAGCATTCAATTACTCATCCTGATTTCTTTGTTTTGGATGGTTAGAACAGTGCTTGTCAATTCATATGTACACCACTTGCTGGAAAGACAGAACTAATAGAGCAGGACCTCATTAATTGGACAGCATTAATTGAGCAGACAATAGCAGGATGACAAGGACAAAGTGGGATAATTGTTTATAAGACCATCACATAATTGGAAATTAGCATGATTTATTTCTCCAACAACATGTCCATCTTAATCATGTTTGTTGTGATATAAATAACCCAGCTAAAACTATGAACTGTAATCCGTAATACAGCATATTACCATTTTTGCACAGGAGGAAAAACAAAAAAATGGCTTTCACTGTATATCTTGTGTATAATTTTCTATTTTTTTCATATTTACCTTTGTTGAAATACAGAGGCCTACATCTGACATTACTTTCTTGTTCTTTCACTGCTGTGTTTAAAAATTAGCTACTAAAATAACAACAATATCCCATTCACCTCTACATAGACAGTTTTGAAAAATTCTATTAAAAATGTATCAAATTGTTATTAGCAATTTCATCAATATCATTGTACAACAGGTCCCCAAGTAACTCTAAGATCAATTTCAAGTTGTTTTATACTTAAACTAAATATACAATGTTATTAAGAATAGTTAAATTAATAAATAATGCTACATGATAAATAGAAGGCTTCAAATAGACCTCATGGTCAATATTGGCTGATACTGCTTCCAGTGATTGGTGATTGGCTCCAAATATTCTGATTGTAGTACTCTTATTTTACACATAGCTCAGTTTAAAACCATTGATCCATGCAACATGATGGCTGATTCTCCTCAGCTATTTCTCACATACTTTACCTTCACAGGAAATTATTTTGGACAGACAAGGGGTCAGACAGTGGAGTTCCTCCAAAGGTCGCCAGCGCTGACATGGATGGCGGAAACCTCAGGAACCTTTACACTGGAAACCTGGTTAACATAGGATTCATCACTGCTGACATCTCTACCAGGAAACTGTACTGGGGTGTGGCGAGCTCTGGGGTGGTATGTACAGAAACCATGCTCAACATATAGAACAGTGATTCCGAAACTGGGGGCAGGCCACCTGAGGGGGCATGAAACCACTGCAGGGGGGGTGCAGATGACCAGAGGAGAAATATATTGTGAAAAAAAGTTAAACTAATATGATTTATGTAGGGGGGTGCTATCATATTAACCTTTGTTAATGAATAATTAAAAAATGTGGGGTGGAGGGGCATTACCTTTTTTTGGCTGCGAGAAAAAGTTTGGGAACCACTGATATACTCTAAGAACAAAATTGTTGTCAGATCCTGCACATTTCAGTTCAAGCGGCATTTTAGGTACGTTAAAGGGAATAAATAAAGTTTACTCACCCGTTTTTGTGAAAAAGTTTATCCTTTTCTTTTTTGTCATAGTTTACCAAACTCAATGTTAAATTCAAAATGAAACATGTTTTATTCTTATGCATGTAATACTTATCAGTGGCACTCATTACAAGTCATTTCCACCCCAGTTATCTGATATGTTCAGACCAAACTTGTGTTTTTTTATCCATGTTCTACTTAGTTGTTTTGCCAGTTCCTGTGCTAATCTTTTGCTTGTAGTTTCATCTTCATCATGGTTATGATTCATCCACTTTCAGTAACCTCTTCTTCTTTGCCCAGATTGAGTGTGGCACCATGGACGGAGTAAGCCGGGTGACGGTGGTGAGCAGCCTGTCTCATCCATGGGGGCTGACGATCTACCAGAACCACCTGTACTACACCGACCTGGACTACGAGGTCATTGAGAGGGTGGACAAGGACACTGGTGCCAATATGGTGGTGATGAGGAGCGGCATGTCTGGCCTCCGTGCCATCAAAGTGCACGCCAGAGACAGTATGTGGATTCAGTGTTTTTTAATTTAAGCCAGGTGTCTGGCCTTGAGCTTTTTTTGGTGTTTTCATCCAGACTGTTATGTTATGTAACTACTGCCAGTGAGTGAGCGAGTAGGAGTTTAGTGTCCTTCTCAAGGACAGCACACAGCAGGATTGAGCACCACTTTTATTCCATCTTTTTGTGTTGATAAAGTCTTTTACCACTGCAGTATTTCAAGCTTTTTTGAATCAAAATACTTAAATAACTTAACATTTTTGAAGTTTAAGAGATGATTTCACATCACTGTGTGTGTCTTCATCAATTATAGGAAAAATCAAGTTGATTAGTTAGTGGTAGAGGAATTAAAACCTTTTGAATGCTCTGTGAATTAGAGCTGTGCAATATTGTGCATAGTAACAAGTCACATTTTTTGTGCAGTATGCATTTTCGTACATTTTCGGTCTGATGATAACAATAATAATGATAAGCTTAACACATATAGTGTTACTAAAGCATAGTGATAATGTTTATCACATTAAGACAAATCAAAATGACATTAAACACAACAGAAACTAGAAAATTAAATAGAAAATTCCTCTAAGAACATAAATAATTTAAACCTAGGATAATTCATTAAAAAACATAAAAAGGTTTCTTGCTCTGAGCCCTCAGGAAAGTCATACCAAAGTTGAGGAGCCTTGACAGCAATAGCTATTTTGTTTTCGAGTCTATATCTCGGAACCACAAAAGCTAAGCATCTGAGGATCTCAGGGAGTGGGATCAAACTATTGTGAAACAAACATTGTGGAAGAGAAATCCAAACTCAGTTTTCTCCCATATATACCACTGAAATAGTAAGTAAATCCCACTTTACACTGGACAAAAA
>JAJHUR010138803.1:27654-81438 GCA_027495735.1 Lutjanus campechanus
ATTGAAGTGTTTATTTCGTATATGAAACCCAAACCCAAAACAAAAAAAAAAGAAAATAAAACCAAACATTTAACATAAGACATAGATTTCACATCACTGTGTGTGTCTTAATCAATTATAGGAAAAATCAAGTTGATTAGTTAGTGGTAGAGGAATTAAAACCTTTTGAATGCTCTGTGAATTAGAGCTGTGCAATATTGTGCATAGTAACAAGTCACATTTTTTGTGCAGTATGCATTTTCGGTCTGATGATAACAATAATAATGATAAACTTAACACATATAGTGTTACTAAAGCATAGTGATAATGTTTATCACATTAAGACAAATCAAAATGACATTAAACACAACAGAAACTAGAAAATTAAATAGAAAATTCCTCTAAGAACATAAATAATTTAAACCTAGGATAATTCATTAAAAAACATAAAAAGGTTTCTTGCTCTGAGCCCTCAGGAATGTCATACCAAAGTTGAGGAGCCTTGACAGCAAAAGCTATTTTGTTTTCGAGTCTATATCTCGGAACCACAAAAGCTAAGCATCTGAGGATCTCAGGGAGTGGGATCAAACTATTGTGAAACAAACATTGTGGAAGAGAAATCCAAACTCAGTTTTCTCCCATATATACCACTGAAATAGTAAGTAAATCCCACTTTACACTGGACAAAAAGCCCACTAACACCTACTAGCATTTGGCTTTTGTCTTCAGTAAAAAAAATCTTACAACTGGCATTCTCTCTCGGGTCAAATGACACTGCAGTAGTTTATTGGCTTCAGCTCCAATTGGCAGTAATGCAAACATGACACCTGGGTGGACACGCTAATTTTCACTCCTTTTTGGTGGGGCAATGAAGGCTCATTGCCTCCATCTGTACCGTCTGTGACTCTTTCACTCCTTTTTCTTGTCTTGACTTGGTGCATCAGCTCAGCACAGTGGAGTTAGCATTAGTGGAGTTAGTAATTGCTTGTATTTATTCAAACGTCTTAAAAAGAGTAAAATTAAGCAGAAACTGAAAAGTACAAACATCAACACTGGAGAGCATCTAAACTTCATACCACTGAGTTTCAGTTCAAAGTTTAAAACCTCTTTCTCTCTGCTCTCCGCACCTCAGAAAAAAACAGAAATGCAAAGGTTCAATGGGAAAAGGACCAATCACCTGCTTTTAGTGAGCTTACCCGCATTTAAAAAAAACAAATACACATGCTAATTGTGGTGTATGAGATATTTGTTGTAAGAAGTTGCCAAAAATGTTTCATATGGGAAGAAAAATGGAAGCTTCTAATGTTTAAATGTTCAATTCTTCACTTGCATTACAGTAATATGGGCTCATCTGATCCAGTAATTCTCACCTCCATGACTCTGTTTCTCTCTCCCACTTCAGACACTGCAGGGACCACCAACGCCTGCAGCTCCAACAACGGGGGCTGTCCTCACCTCTGTCTGCCCAAACCAGACAATAAAAAGACCTGCGCCTGCACCACAGGCTTTAACCCATCTCAAGATGGCACCCGCTGTGAACAGTACGAATCTTTCGCAATTGTCTCCAACTCCAAGTATATCCGTGGCTTCCACATAAACAGCTCCGACCACTCCGAGGCTATGGTGCCTGTTGGTGGATGTATGTTGGCTCAGTATTGCTCTGCATTATGATGTTCCACCCTTAAACAGCTTTTTTTCTACATTGTTAGCTACAAATACCAAATTATTGGTCACTAAAAGTATAATTTTTTAAAACTTTTGCAGCCTCCTACTCTGTTAAGGCCAAATTGGACCTCCATATTGAGTCTGGCTTTGTTTACTGGACTGACAACAGCACCTACACCTCATACAGAGGCATCTTCAGAGCCAAAACAGATGGAGGATATTACAGGACTGTTGTCAACTCAGGCATTGGAAGAAAAGGCATCCAGGGCTTCGCTGTAGACTGGGTTGCAGGTATGAAAAAAAAAATCGATATCAGTGTAAGTGTATGCTATATTTTGAATAGTTTCACCTTTACTTTGCTGTCACACAGCCTTTTCTGATGGGTAACTGTTGTTCTATAAGCCACATATCGCTCTCTCCAAACCAACCAAACCATAGGTTCAAGGTAAAGGTGAAAATATTAGAAATATAGTGTACACTTAAACGGATTTTGATGTTTTTTTGGACCTTTTTTAAGTGGCTGAAATACCTTGTGTTGCTGTCCCTGTTCACAGCTGTACATTACTTCTATGGATAAGTATCCCTCATCACATAATCTGAACCATGCCTTTAACTTTACAGGAAGGCTCTAGGAGCAAAGATTCTAACAAGTACTTTTAACAAGCATAAAAATGTAAAGATCACACATTAATGACTCTTTCCATTCACTTTCTTAGGTAACTTATACTTCACCAATGCCTTTGACAGCGAGACCTTCCTTGAGGTGCTTGCCATCAACACCACCTACCGCATGATTCTCCTAAAATCCTTCCATGATCAGCCCCGTGATGTGGCTGTCAGCCCCAAGCTTCGCTACCTCTTCTGGACTGATGGGGGCCAAACACCCAAGATTGAGCGGGCCCTGCTGGACGGCACCAACCGCACTGTGTTAGCATCAGAAAGCCTAGCGTCACCTCGTGGCCTTACCGTTGACTACACCAATGATTTCCTCTACTGGACAGATGATGTTCTTGATATGATCTCCCGGATGGCCCCAGACGGCACGCAGAGGCAGATTATCCGGTATGGGAGCCGGTATCCGTCTCCAACAGGAATGGCTATATTTGGAAACTACATGCTGTGGGTGGATAAAAAGCTTGGGAAGCTCTTCCAGGCCAGTAAAAACCCTGCCAATTCTGACCAGCCAGAGGTGAGAGTTAAATCTATTGAATGTAACACACAGTTTGAGCTTTCAGGGTGATGATGCTTTGTGATCTTCCATGGAAATGAGAATGAGAAATAATTTGCATAATTAATACAATAAGTCCAAATTATGTTCATTATTGATTAACCTGCAGATTATTTTCAGGAAAATAAATGCATTCTTTGGTTTATAAACTGTAAGTAAATGACATCAGAGGCCTTGTTTTCTCTGACCAACAGCCCAAAACCAAAATATGTGCAGTTTGCAATGATAAACAAAACAATGTCTTCAAAAATTATTGATTGACTAATTGATTGATTATTTCAGTTGTCATCTGTATGATCTAATTTGAATTTAGCATAACAACTCATTTCAAAGTAGCTTTCCAGTCCAATCAGAAAGTGATGTTTCTTTGGGCTGGACAAAAAAACAAACTTTCACTTTAGTATTTGCTGTCTTTCTTTGTCATATATGGTAATACACCAAAAACCTTTTAGGTTTTGGACTGTTGGTTGAACAATACAAGAATTTTGAGGACATCACCCCTTATTCTGACAAATGAAAAGGGGCATATTCTTGACATTTTATAACCCAAAAGATTATAGCAGCTAGAGTTGGCTGAAATGTTTTTGTGTTAGCTATTTTAAGTGCACTATGTATGTTTGTTATGTCCAAGGAATAACCAAATAAATATAATAAAATGTCAAGAAAATAAATAATTTTACACCCATTTTCCTTAGTAAAATGTAAAATATGAAACGTACTTCTCAATCCAAGGTTATCTCTTTTACCAAACTAAGACACATTTGTCTTGTTTACTCATTGTAAAACACACTTCATCCAAACTTGACTGAAAAACAAATTTAAACTCACCAAGACCATCTTTTGTTAGTCTGTCCACTGTTCCAAATATCACCGGACCTTGACAAAATAAATTCCCAATTCACTGCGTCAGATTTGAAAATACTCTGTCTGTACAGACTGTTTTCCTCCCACTTGTTCGTAAGTTCAGTGGGTGTGTTCTGTGCTGCTGAAGAGTCTGTCCCTGAGCAAGATAAAATGACAAATGTTGCCCAAACTTATTGCATCCAAAAAACAAAACAAAAAAACATGCAGTGGATTCAGCTGCTTGGAGATTGCAGATATATTCATCCAGTTGCTCAAGCCTAGTTGCAGCCCTACTTGGTGGTTAATATTAGCTTGAAATCCATGAACCACTGACCAGCGAAAAAGCAGTTAACATTAATAATGGTTTTGTAGAACCATCATTTTCTTATGTCCAGTGAATTGTTTGTTTCTTTTGGTAGCAGTAAGAGTCAGTTGAGAACAATTAGTCATCCTGTTGTGAATGTGTTACACCCATGCTGCTAAATAACAGAACTTTTTTTTTGTACCAGGTAATTCGAGACAATCTTGATGGGCTGATGGATGTCACAATCTTTGACGCTCATGTCCAGCCTACATCAGCCCAGCAGGTGGGCTTTAACCCCTGTCAAGAAGATAATGGTCGCTGCCAACAGCTCTGCTTCGCCATTGCCGGCCAGGAGAAACCAAAATGTGGTTGTGCGCATGGATCACTCCTTAGTAATGGGGTAACATGTGGCTATGGACTTGATGAGTTTCTAGTTTTCACCACAGACTACACACTGAGTAGCATGAGGCTAGACCCTACAGATCACAGCACTCCCTATCCAACGGTGAACTTGGGCTACAACATGATGGCTTTGGATTACGACTTCAAGGAGAAGCGAATTTTCTTCACACAGTATATGGGGATTGGTCGCAGCAGAATTGGCTACATCACTACAACATCCGCTACCAGCCCGCCTGTCATAATAGCTACAAGTGAGTTTAGCATTAACTGACCCTTCTTAAATCCTGCCCTTTTAGAAACTTGGTCAGCTTTCTCCTTTCCTGTTTCCTGGACTATGCCAGTTTATGTGCAAACTTGTCTATGTTGAGAAGAAAAACTAATTTTTAAGATGATGTATTTTTCTTCCTATTGTATTCTCACTCTCCTCTGTAACCCTTTCATTTTCTCATTTCCTTTATGATCTTATCATTGTTTTTGTCTCTCTTTATTTAATATCCTCTCCTCATTGTTACACTGCTCAGATTTGGATGACCCAGAGGGATTGGCATATGATTGGGTCAACAAGCGTCTCTACTTCACTGACTCCTATAGCCGCCAAGTCCAGTCCATGGGGGTGGATGGGCAAAACCGCTCAATCATTGTCCATGCAAACCGTCCCAGAGGCATCATTGTTGACCCCTGTTATGGGTAAAACCAACACACCATTATCTTATTACCAAATTTGTACAGATTAGACATGTTCTCACTCTTCTCTCTCTGCCCAGTTACCTGTACTGGACTGACTGGGGTACTCCAGCAAAGATTGAGAGAGCCACGCTGGGTGGAAACTTCCGCACCGCTATCATCGACAGCAGCCTGTCAATGCCGAATGCCCTGTCTCTGGATTATGATGAGCGGATGCTCTACTGGGCTGATTCCTCATTGTATGTTCAGTTTTTGAAATATATACTATTTTGCCACAGATCTTATACTGTAGGTTTATCATGAGAGCCAATTTTAAACTTCCATAGTATACTATTATAAAAAAAAAAATTTGATTCAATACCTCTTTCAATACCACGGTAAAAAGAAAAAAAAACCTTAGGGACTCAAAATAGACCCCCCCCCCTTTTTCTTTTTTTTCCAATCAGTGATCTGCATTCAGTGCTAGTAATGAAAAAGTCACTGAACACTGTCTGTTTTTGCTGCAAGCAGGACAATAAAGACTGAAATGAAATAAGGTCTTGAATAATCTTTTTTTCATAGCTTATAGCTTAGTATTTTTTAACATGTGGTGTCAAAAAAGTATGGATACTTTTGACAGTATTTGATATTTTTGACATCTTAGTATGCTCACACTTTTGACAACTCCTCTACTCCCCACACAGAGATAAGATCGAGCGGGCCACTCTCACTGGTCAGAACCGACAAGTGATTGTGCAGGGCGTTCAGTACCCGTACGCCATGACCGTCTTCCAACAGGACATCTTCTGGACCGACTGGACAGAGAGAGGCATCTTCAGGGCTTCAAAGGATGATGGTTCTGGCTTCACAATACTGTCCCAGGACATGCAGTACCGACCAAATGACATCCATGTTTATGCTGCATCGAAGCAGGAGAGCTGCTCCAGCTCCTGTCAGCAGTTCAATGGAGGCTGCAGTCATGTCTGTGTTCCTGGTAAGAGCAGACTCTGAAAGCTCAAATGTGCTGAAAGCAATAATTTGCCCTTCCCAAATTACAGTTGAGCAAGCTTGGTACTTGTGTCAACTTTCTCTTTTCCTGTTTCTTGTACTTAGATATGCTATGTGCTATATTTTGATGATGGTTAAAAGGTATTGTTGGGGAACCTGTAAAAGCAACATGTATTCACATCTTATATTAGTTAGTAGATGAAAAGGCAGCACCTGGACAGTTCATCGTGGTTTATAATAATGCAGCACAGTGACGTTTCACAGATGTTTCTTAGAGGAGACGAGCATATGTTACGCAGATCTGTGTTTGTCACTGTTAACAGAGATTCCAGTCTGCAGAGGAGTTCATACTTCAGTGATACACCACAGAACTCTACAGTAACATTAGGAATTGTGATCAAAAAAGTTTTCATATTCTGTCCATATTCACATGCTGCCTCTCTCTCTTTCCTTCCCTCTATTTCTGCTGCGAGTCCACATCACACTTTCAAAAAATTTATTATTTTTAGAATACCTGGGTTTAGGTGGTACTTCAGTACTAGCTCTTTTAAAAAAAATTATTTTTAGGTCACTCTGGACAGGTACTGCAGCTGCATAAAAAAGGCTTGGTCATAATTTGACTCCAAAATTGAAAGAAGGTTGGAGTAGGGGTGTCAGGGCAATTTGACGCGCCTCATGACATTTTTGGTGCATGTTCAACCATTTGAAACAATAGGTACACTTCAAAACATGTGGGTCAGATGCTTTCAGTCTGGTTTGGGTCTTCACTCGTGGATGCTACCAAACATGGCACTGAATCTCCTTTAATACTCTATTCAAGTTACACAGCCAGCAACAGAGAAAGATAGTTATTATACAGGTGACCTTGCCTCAACAATAAAAACAGCTTACTCAAACAGATTGCCTAATATTCAGCTGTTGGAGGACTTTATTTTGTGTAAATGATTCATAATTTTTGTGTGCCTGTGGCCTCTCAATGCAATAATTCAAAATAAAACCTTACATAAAAATCTCTTGAAGCTTAACCGTAAGGTTAAGTATTTTGTTTTTCAGGTAAGTGGTTAACTTGAGGTTTTTGACTAAGACTTCAGAGCAAATAGAGAAAGTTCTGGACAAAGAGACCTGCAGTACTACTAATTAAAAAGACAGATTATCTCTTGTGTTCCCTTCAGTTCCTCCCCATTCTTAAATTGCCTCACCTCCCACACCTCCCATAATCTCTCCTGCAGGTCCAGTGGGTCCAGAGTGCCAGTGTCCTCATCAGGGGAACTGGTACCTGGCCAACAACGGCAAAGACTGTATCCAAGACACAGGCAAACGCTGTCAGCCAGAGCAGTTCACCTGTCTCAACGGTAACTGCATCTCAGCACGCTGGAAGTGTGATGGCCACGACGACTGCCACGACAACTCGGATGAGCTGGAGAGAGTGTGTGGTGAGAAATGAGGTTTAATCTGACTTTAAACAGTGGATAATTACCATTTTGAGTGGACGGAAAGAAGCAAACAAAATAAGCAATGAGATTTAAAAGTATTGTACATACACTGATGATTTTAAATAGGTATAAAAAGGGCTGAACTGTGGGTTACAGCTTTTACTTGCCCTTAAAAAAACAGCATAAGCAGACAGCCTAAAGAATAAATTTCATTGTAAGAAAGTAAACCAACACTGTTGTTCTTCCTGACCAGCCTTCCACACCTGCTCAGCCATGGACTTCACCTGCGACAATGGCCGCTGCGTGCCACTCAGCTACGCCTGTGACTACACAGATGACTGTGGTGACAACAGCGACGAGCGAGGCTGCCCCTTCCCCACGTGTAACCCCGCTACTGAGTTCACCTGCGGCAACGGACGCTGCATCAGTGCAGACTTCGTCTGTAATGGCTACAACGACTGCAGAGACAATACCACCTCTGATGAAATCAACTGCCGTGAGTAATGATTGGGCTGATCAAGGGCTTGATTCATTAAAGGCTAACTTTGGCATTTTCAATCTGGACTGTGTTCTTATGTTTTTATGTCCATGTGACTAAAGGTGACAACAAGGTTTGAAATTGGTACAGTATTGAGGGAGAGTGCTGCAGCTGTCAAAACTAAACTACAACATAATCCTTATGGGATTACGTCCACGTCCTCAAGAAGTACGTCCACTAAAAATGCTTTTTTTCCACTGACAGGCTCAGATTGTTACGATAAGTGACAACATTATGGAAAGGATCAATATAGAAATAATACGTAAGATACATTTTGCGTAATCAGAAAAAGCTGTTTTATTGTTGTCACCAAACTAACCAGGCTCACTTTACAGAAACAGCAATTTTATCAACATAAAACACACTCACAAATGCTGTTTCTTCCAGCTACTTCTCTGATGTCCGACCTCCCTTCTCCTCCTCTCCTGATATTTTCACATCTACTGTGATGAATAAAGGTCTTATTTTGATCAAAACAGAGTTGTTTATTGTGGAAAGACGTTTTTGAAAGTTTAATTTTGTTTCTGTAGAGTGTGAATGAAGATGATGATAACAATTATAAACTTCCCATTTTATGAAGGTACTCTGGTCGAACAGAACACAAAACAAAACACTAACACACTTAAATGGTTCGCATTTGCCCCTATGGGATACGTTCTAGTTTAGTTTTCCTTCTGCTGGCTGCAGCGCTTTGCTGCGATACTGAACAAAAATAGCTGTCCCCATTAGTCATGTAGACATAAAGAAACAAATTGAGAAAGTAGAGTCCAGGTTGAGAAACACCAAATTTACCCTTTAACTGATGGACTGATTATTTTTCTTCATGTACCACTGCATGAATAACCGTCTGCTCTTCTTCAGTTAGTTAGTAAGTTCCCATGATCAGAGCATTACTCAGGTGTCTCCTTCTACCTTCCACCTTCCTGACTAAGGGACATGTGTCCAATCTCACAGGACTGCCACTGGTCCAGTGTTTTTCATCCTGTGGTTGATGTTTTGCTCTTTGCCCTCTCCAGCTGACAGGACGTGTCCTTCAGGCCAGGTGAAGTGCGATGGCACTAACATCTGCATCTTCCCTGAAAGCTTGTGTGATGGCTTCAACAACTGTGGAGACAACAGCGATGAAAATCCTCTCTTCTGTGGTAAGTTGAACACTCAGCATCTGTCCTGCTGCTGAGTCAGAGCAAAAGAGACAGAGAGACATGCTGGTATGTTTACCTGCTTAGTAGATTCAGTAGAACTTCACATGGATTTTTGCCTGAATCTTAAATTGGGGATTTGTGCTGCTGTGCTACAGCGAGTCGCACATGTGATCCGGACCAGTTCCGCTGTGATGAAGGGAAGTGTATCCCTAACTCTTGGGTGTGTGACTCCATCCAAGACTGCATGGATGGATCAGATGAACCTCTCTCCTGTGGTGAGTTATTCGCATTTACATCTCATATTTTGAGTCTTGATATCTTGACATAATTCGACTGCGGCAAAGGACTTTTGACTTTGTAGTTACAAGCCAATTCAATAATATTTTTTGATGATTTCTAATTTGTATATAAATCTCAGTCAAATTTGTGCACATTATTAATTGTGCTTTTTCCCTGATCCTGTCATTTCTCAGTATTTATGGTAATCATAACTGTAAGCTACGTTTATTTGACCTGTTAATATGACTGTTTATTAATCAGTGATCATCATCATGTTTTGTTTTATTTTTGTTGCTAATTAAAATAGATCTTGTATTGCCATTGAGAATTATTGCTTTTTCTTTGTTCCTGTTCAGAGGAGGAAATCAAAACTTGCAGTCCTGACCAGTTCACATGTACCAATGGAAACTGCATCCCCAAGTCAATGATCTGTGATGGCAACAATGACTGCTGGGACAACAGTGACGAGGCTCCTGAACTGCAGTGTGGTGAGATAGCACATTATTTATTACACCATGTGAATACTGAAGATCTATTTATATTAGGTGATTTGTTGGAGGCTAGAATATATTTGAATTTATTTTCTCAGCTCTATTCCATGTCTCATCTGAATTTTGCCTCCTCGTACACTTTTCTCGTGTGCTCTTATCTATCCACCGACTCATGCCATCTAATCTCGCACATGTTTATGGTTTCATATAATTTATCCATTTCACCCTGTCAGCAACTATAACTCTGTAATTTATTTATTATTTATATCTTTAACAGTGCAGTACTGAAGTAACTTTGTATAATAATTCAACTGTGCAGCTATACTCTGGCTTCAATGCTGTATTGATATTGTACATTTCCCCCAACGCTGTTATTTATAATACTCTCATTTATAATATCCTTGCTTTTTAACACACATTTTTCAGCATTATTCTTCGTGTACACTGTTGTTTATATTATATTATGTAACACCCAGACAGATATTGGAAAAGGGGCTCTTGGTTATTCTACCTTATACTCTTAGCGTGGAATTTGTTGCAGAATGACTTGAAATTCGAGGAACTGGTCTGGTTAAATGCTTTTCAATCCAAAATGAAAAACTTAGAGTCAGATTCCATAGGATGTCAATGTTTTTAGTTTGCCTGGTTGCACATCCGACTCTTATGTATGTTAATTGCATTTTGTCTCCCCTTTTGTCTCTGTCCATAACTTTGTGTTTTTGCTGCTGAGATTCTTAATCTCAGTGAGACTCACCTGGTTAAGTAAACACTAAATAAATAGATAAAATATTTTAGTATACATATTTTTTGTAAACAGATTTTTCATTTTCTATTTTTTCTTTTTGTTGTTATATATTGTAGTATTATGCACATATTTTTGCATACTTCTTATTTCTGTTAGAATTATCAGGGCTTATATATTTTTCTATTCTTGAAAGGGAGCAATTGTAACCCAATGTTCCCCCCAGACATCATTAAAGTATTTCTGATACATCCTGTCTCTGTCTTTTACAGGCGAACGTACCTGTAGTTCCAGCCAGTTCACCTGCCCGACGTGGCACCCCGGTCACCCGCGCTGTGTGCCATTAAGCTTTGTATGTGATGGCGAGAAAGACTGCGCCAACGCAGCTGATGAGCTCCAGAATTGCCCCAACCGCACCTGCCATATGAATGAGTTTGCCTGCTCCAATGGGCTTTGCATCTTCCTCCCCTTCCAGTAAGTAGGAAGTGTGTGTGAGTGAATAAAAGTAGACATTTGTTTACTGGTCTGGAAACAAATTCTCTTTTCACTGGATAGAGTAATGAATTTTTCCTCCTCCGCAGCTGTGACCGTGTGAATGACTGTGGGGACGGCAGTGATGAGGTGGGCTGTACTTACGACACGTGCAGCAGCTATCAGTTTACCTGCGGTAACGGAGCCTGCATCTATGCCTCTTTCACCTGCGACGGTGAGAATGACTGTCTGGATGGCTCAGATGAGGCGGACAGCTTGTGCATCACACCTCAGCCCACCTGCGCTCCACAGCAGTACATGTGCAAGTCAGGCGAGTGCATCGACATCAACAAGGTGTGCAACGGGCAGAGAGACTGCCAGGACAACAGTGACGAAAAAGGCTGCGGTGAGAGATGTGGAAATATGACATTATGTGGTAATATATATCAATTTATGTGAGGAAGAATGGCATCTGTCTCACTTGATCAGGTGCAATATTATGTTTCAAAAGCCATCACAAACATACAATTTTATTGTTTTAATTCAGTGGAGACAAATGAAAGTGTTTCTTTTAGGGTTGCAAATTGTAGGCACTTTCCTTTGATCATAGGTAACATTAATGACCAATTAATTGATTCATCGTTATTAAAAAAACAGGGGAAAAAAGGGTTATACCAAACAATACCAAATGCATTTCTTACCCTCAATCAAAGCTTTGTGGTTGGTGCAAAAACAAAACAAAGTTGTGACATCTTGGTTACAACAATAACTGAAATAGGGACAAAATCCACAAGTCCACAAGTAAAGAGAGACAGGGGAAAAAAGGAAAACCAACCAACAGACAAAAAAAAAAAGACAAAAAAAGGCAAAATAACGCTCCAAAGTTTGGTTAAATCCCAGCAAGTGCACAACTAATATTCACTGTTAATAATACAATGACAGAAAAAAACAAATATATGAAATAAATTATTGATTTTGAGAAGCTGAATCCAAAAATATTTTGCTTTTTTGTTTGAATAACTTGAATAACTAATGACACATTTTCATTTTTACAAATGTTAATTAACTTTCTGTAAATCAAGTTATCAGTTCAGTGACTAATTGTTTATTAATTATATAGGCTCATCCTAATCTGGGAGAATTGTCTTCACAAAATCACATTGAGATTTCTCAACTGTGTCACTTTGTTGTCTCGGTCTTCTTTTCTTGTACTGTTCAGGAATCAATGAGTGCAGAAACCCATCAGTCCACAAGTGTGCCCAGCTCTGCACGGACACCCTCACCGGTTACTACTGTTCCTGCCACCCCGGCTACCAGCTTATGCCAGATGGCAAAGCCTGCGAGGATGTCAATGAGTGTTTGAGCACACCCGCTGTCTGCAGCCAGATCTGTGAGAACGCCGTTGGCTCATACCACTGCAAATGTGCCCCGGGGTACATCCGTGAAGCGGACGGACGCACCTGTCGTCAGAACAGTGGCATTGCCCCATATGTGTTGTACAGTAATAGCTACTACATCCGCAATGTGACCACTGATGGATCACAATTGAGCATAGTCCTTCAGGGGCTGTCCAATGTGGTGGCTTTAGACTTTGACCACTCTGAGAAGAGGCTGTACTGGCTGGATGCAGGGGCAGGAAAGATTGAGAGGATGCGTTTTGATGGGACTGACAGGGAGACGCTGGCGGATAATAATATAGGAGGAGCTGAAGGCCTGGCGGTGGACTGGGTGGGCAGGTGTGTGAAGTGGGAGAAACTTCATTGTTAAAGCTTCTTTGTTAATAAATAATCCACTATTCAAGTTGACACATCAATAAGTAGCCCAATATGTGGATAAATTTGTATGTTAACTTTAAATTTGCAGAAGGTTGTTATGAGTATTGAATGTGTCTGGCTGACGTAAATATGGCTGCAGGGATGTCAGTGAAAACTTTTTGTGTCTTCTGCAGGAAGTTGTACTGGTCGGACTCTTTTTACAGCTCGCTTCATGCGATGGAGCTTGACGGGCGTTACCAGAAGAAGCTGGTATCAGGACAGTTCAAAGATGGAAACAGGACCTATATTATCAGCCGACCTCGTGCTGTGGCTGTTAACCCTAAATATGGGTACTGACACACATACTCACACTTCCACATACACACACACAAGCCCCTTTACAGCATCTTTACAGTTACAGTTAATATTGCAAAAATGTCTCTCCTGACAGAGTTTATTGTGATTGCCATAGAAATCGCTAATACCAGGTATTTAGATATGATACGTAATCTTGTGTTGTCTACACTGGTCGGTGAGGCGCAGGAATAGGAAAGACAATAAAATGCATTCAGAAATTATAACAGTATGAGGTACTACCAATTTGCTCTTTGCTGAAGATTTATAATGGCAAATATCCACTACTAAGTAGTAGAGTTTTTTCTCATCCCTCCTGTTTTCTTTCTTCTTTGCTTCTTTTTACCCAGATGGCTGTACTGGACCGACTGGGGTGACACAGCTTATATCGGCAGAGTTGGCATGGATGGGACCAACATCAGCGCCATCATCACAACCAAGCTGGAGTGGCCCAACGCTCTGACCATAGACTACACCACCAACAAGATCTTCTTTGCTGATTCCCATCTTAACTTTCTGGAGTGAGTTTCAGAGATTCAGACAGGGTTCCTATGCAGTGTGGAGATGTATGGAATTCGATTCTAGTATTTCGACGTCTGGACAAGTATGGAACACAGAGAGAGTATAGAAAAATATTTTTCTTTACAGACTATTGCCCTTCTTCTGTTTCCTAAAATATAAAATTCAGAATTTTAAAAAATATATTGATCATACAAGAAGAATGATTGTCATGGCGGCAGGCATTATGAATTGCTTATATACATAACATCACAAAAAAATATTAAGCTTGTCTGAACATTTATGAGTTATGCAGTGATAAAATTATTTCTGCAAGAAAATCAGGCCCTTATGGCTCCCTTCCTCGTTTCCACAGACACGCTGAATAAATAAGGCTGCACAGACACAGTGAAAATTAAATTCTACTTTTCAACACGTTTGTTTTTTGTTTATAAAGATAATATTACTTAATCAATATGTTCTTTCTGCATCTGGATTGAACAACCACAATGAGTAAATGCAATTTGCCTTGATGATCCCAAATATAAAGCCTGGTTGGCTAAGAATTCCAAATGTTAATCCAAAGTTGTATATAGCTACAGTACCTAGCTATGTTAAATCTTTTAAAGCAATATATTTATATAATAAAGGTTTACCTATTTGTGTTCAGAAGTCTGGGAATTTGAGCTTTAGAAATTATGGAATTTTGAAATGGAAAAAGTGTTGGAACCCTGTTCAGACATTTGAGTCGCCACCAAGTAGGCTTCAACTGAATTCCTGAAGTTTTAAAAGCAGAAATACCTTTCTACCTTTCCACCCTTAATATTAACCCTCCCCTGTATCAACCTTCAGCTTTGCAGACATGGACGGCCAGAACAGACACCGGGCCATTTCTGGTACACTTCCACATGTCTTTGCAGTTTCCCTGTTTGAGGACTGGGTCTACTGGACAGACTGGAACACACACACAGTCGAGAAGGCTCATAAGTACACTGGTGAACAGCGCACAGTCATGGGCAACAACACACATAGGCCCTACGACATTCACGTCTACCACCCCTACAGGCAGCCTCGCAGTACGTACATTTGAACTGTAGTTGCTTAAGTTCTTATTGTCTCAATGGACTGCCACCCAGAATTGACAGATATATTATTTTTAACCAACCTACCGTATTTCCCAGGTGAAAACCCCTGCTCCTCCCATCATCTGACCTGCAGCCACTTGTGTCTGATTGCTCCTGGTGGGCAACAAGCTACCTGCGAGTGTCCAGATCACTTCATCGGCTTGTCTGTGGGCTTCAAGATCCAGTGTGTCGCCGACTGCTCCAGCACCCAGTTCCGCTGTGGGGACAATGAGAAGTTAGTTAGGCATAAATTCACTTGTTATTACATTTCACAGTCCTCATAGTTCCACAAAAAACAAAAACATTAAGATGCAAATATCAATCAAGTAGAGAGTCAATTATAAAAAAACATCTTGTAGATTAATTTCACATTTATATTCTATAAACTAACCTGTTTGTGCTTTCTCTTGTTCTCAGGTGTGTTCCTATATGGTGGAAGTGTGACGGTCAATCAGACTGCGGTGATGGCTCAGATGAGCCTCAGACCTGCCCACCCCGTTATTGCCCCATTGGCCAGTTCCAGTGTCAGGACCGGAACTGTACCTACCCCAACTTCATCTGTGATGGTCACCCGGACTGCCCTGACAGTTCAGATGAGGACGCAGCTCTCTGCAGTATGGCAATTTACACATTTGCTGTAATTAACTGCCAAAGAGGAGAAAATAAGATAGGAAGCTAAAATTAAAGTTGTTCTCTAGTTGCAGAATTTAAATTTTTGCTGTGATTATTTTAGGTCTGGTCATATAGCTTTTTAAAATTTCACTTCTGTTGGAGTTTGCTCATAAAATACTGAAGAACACCATATTTACTGGTAAAAAATCTGGGCCTTGGCCAGGCTTAACCTCAGGAGAAGCTTCACATTTCAGACTTTGCTCAGTTTAGTTTGGACTTAGCTCAAATTTTCAAACGCTAGCTGTCTGTCCCCGCAGGTGACCACCGATGCCAGGAAAACCAGTTCCAGTGTAAAGACAAGAAGTGCATCCCAGTGTCTTGGCACTGTGATGGAGTAAATGACTGTTCAGATGGCAGTGATGAGGATGCAGAGCTTTGTTCCCAGAGGACCTGCAAGCCAGGAGAGTTCCAGTGTGCCAACAAGCGCTGCGTGCCGTTGAGCTATGTGTGTGATGCCCAGGACGACTGTGGGGATAATTCTGATGAGCCGTATGAAATCTGCAGTAAGTGAGACATTATGAGATGGCAGTTTCAGTGAATCAAGGTCAGGAAGAAACAAGATAATTACACAATACACTACTAGGGACAGTTCACAAATACATATTTTTCCCTGGCCTGTACTGCCATTTTTACATCTGGATTTTTGTGTGTGTAATCTGCAGAGTTTTGAAGATATCAGGTATAGAGAAGTCCGACTTCTGGGACTGAATGACAATCAGCTTGTGGTGATCAAAGCACCAAAAAAATACCTTTGAAAAATTCAAAACCAGTGTCTCTTCAAAAATCATGACCCGGTTACTCAAGATAATCCACTTTACTTGTTGTGGGCAGTTTCATACAAGAACTACTTTCATTCTAGTAGAAAAGAAAGTAGTTCTGGTGTATTCTGAAGTACATAGTCCAGATAGATTCCAATGCAGGAAGCATTTTTTTTTCTACTAGAAAGCAAATAGTTCCTCCATGAAACTGCTCACAACAAGTTCTGTGGAATAACCGCACGATGTGGAGTAATCGCATCATGATTTTTGGAAAGAGGCAGTGGTTTTGAATTTTTTAAATGTAGTTTTTCGGTGCTCTGAGCACAACAAGCCAAATGCCATTTAGTCCCATACTGTATACTGGAGAGAAGTCAGACGTCTCCACGGCCAAGACCTCAAAAACTCACACCAAAACAAGATAAATAGCATTTTTGATTTCAGGTTGAATTGTTCCTTTAGACCAAGGGTTAAACCAGTTTTGATAACAGAGTACCAATTTAGGGAGCCAGCATATGATTGCAGACCACACAGGAGAACCTGTGAATTTGCTGTAGGATTTGTGATTGGTCTCATAATGGCGTTTAACATTAAATTCCTTGAGTGCTGAATTCACCTGTTTGCAGATAAGGTAGTTCCCTTTATCTGTCCCCCCGAGGTCAGAAGTTGAGACAGAGTTGATCCATTTTTCCTGAAAACTGTTTTTCTGCACTGGTTGAGTAGCGTATTAAATGTGGGCTATTCAAAGTACAAGTACTGAAACTGAATGATTAAAATGTAACACGTTTGGAGGCCACACAAAATGGGCTGCAATTTGCTTGGATGCCACACTTTTATAATCTGTGACCTAAACTAATAATCTTATCCACAGAGAGGAATGATGTGTTGTTCAGTGGCTGTGGCAGGAATTAAACCTGTGACACCCCTGATTTCCCTTATACTTGTGTTTGTAATGAGCATGCAAAAGAAAGGCACTGGTGTAACTAAATGATAGCAGTGCACTGTGGCAGAATAGAGCTGACAGTTTAGTCAAGCATAGATATAATTAATGTAGACTCACCCATTTCCAAAGAGAAATCTGAGTGAATTATGATGTTTTATTGGGTTTTTCTAAATTTATGAGTCATAAACTATTTATCTGTTCCCCTCTGATCCTCTTCATTCTCCTTGTACTCACAGACTGTTTTGCTCTGTATCATTTCTGCCTTCCTCCTCATTGCTGATCTCGTAACGTTTTGTTTGTCATTTTCTGTGTCTCGCTCTCACTCACATCTTTCCTGTGTCTCATGTCTCTCTTTGTGCAGTGGGTCCAGACTACAAGTGTGATGAGACAGAGTTCTCCTGCAAGACAAACTACCGCTGTATCCCTCAGTGGGCCCGCTGTGACGGCACCAATGACTGCCTCGACAACAGCGACGAGCAAGGCTGCGGTCAGTGTTTGTGTGCCAGCAGATGTGATTTTATGTGAGGGCAGGGCTGTAACAAAATCTGCACACCAATAGCTGAGAAAAATCGTAGTCCAAATTTAGCAGTAACATAGTGCAATACCTGCAGTGATTAATGAAATAGCCAATTAGTTGTCAACTATTAAATTAATTGCCAACTATTTTGATATTTGGTTTAAGAAAAAAGTAAAGTAAAAAAGTCAAAAATCTCTGATTCCAGCTACTTAAACATGAATATTTTATGGTTTCTTTAGTCCTCTGTGACAGTAAACCAAATTTTCTTATAGACCAAACAAATAATTGATTAATCAAGAAAATGATTGACAGATTAATCCACAATGAAAATAATTGTTAGTTGCAGCCCTAATACTTTGTGTAGCTCTATATAAATGTTGTTTCATATTTTATAGGTGGTAAAAAAACTGTTTTTTTTTCTCAATTACCTTATTTGTCTAAGTACTGATTTGTGCAATGCACAGTTGATTGTATCCATTTGATCATAACTGTGTTTTTTTCCCCATTGACCACATGTTGAATCATCCATTTTCTGTCCTGTTTTTGACTCTGACTTCCAACAGAGGAGGTGACCTGTGATCCTCTGGGAGATTTCCGATGTGACAACCACCGCTGCGTCCCCATCCGCTGGAAGTGTGATGGCACCAACGACTGTGGTGATGGCTCAGATGAAAGGGACTGCGGTAAGTGTCCTACGCACAATCCATCACAAATCAACAAGAGGGCAGGGTTACAAATTTTTCTTCTTCAGTTCAGCTATTCATCTTGGAGTTGCAAAAAATATTGGCTGATTTATTTTTCCTTACTGCTGATCTAAACTGTTTAACTCACACTGTATACTTAAAAAAAATCTGACACTTTGAATCTAAATAACCTTAAAAATTGTCTTTCTGTATAGTTTGAGCCTGTGTAGGGTGTGTGTGAACCATAAGACATCACTCTCAGTTCATACAAAAGAAATATCTGTCAGTTTCTTGTCCTGTTTGTGATCCACAGAGCCGAGGCCTTGCTCTGAAAGTGAGTATCGATGTGACAACGCACAGTGCATCCCTGGAAACTGGGTGTGTAACCATAACAACGACTGTGGGGACAACTCAGATGAGCGGGACTGTGGTGAGCAGAAGTTGCACACAAACTACCTTGATATATTCACTGTCATAAACACACACGCATGTAACCATCCTGGCTCTCTTCCAGAGTTGCTGACGTGTCGTCCAGGTCATTTCCAGTGTGACTCGGGTCACTGTATCCCCGCTGCTCTGGAGTGTGACGGCAGGGCTGATTGTCAGGACCTGTCAGATGAGACCAGCTGTCGTAAGTAAAGCACATGAAAATTACTGGCACACTACCTGACCCCTACAGTGTGTTCGTGAACTTTGTTAGTTTGTTTGATTTGTGAGTGTGTGTGCATGAGGTATCTGCATGTCCTTGGTCTTGAATAATTAAAGTGTATAGTCTTAAAGGGACGGTTCACCCATAATCAAAAATACATAATTTTCCTCTTCCACTACCTGTAGTGATATTTATCTATCTAGATTGCTTTGGTATGAGTTACCAAGTTTTGGCAAGCATGGTGATATAGGTGCTGAGTGCCATCTAGCTCCATTACATACAAGACGTCTATACGGCTAATATATTTAAAACTTGGTAGCTCACACCAAAACAATCTAGATGGAACATATATAATAAAATCCATAATAATTGTTTATAACATTGTAAAAGTGCATACACAGAACTACACTGTACTACAGTATGATACTGAACCACAGAGTAGCTTTACAAGATCTAATGGACATTATATCCGACAGTTTGTTAGGTCTTTTACTGTCACTGTTGTTTTCATACCCACATGTTTGATATTTAATGTCCACAGTTAAAATCTGGCAAGGAACCTCTGTTGCTCATCATTCCCATTTCTTTTCTCCTCTTTATGACCTGTAATCTCTTTACTGTTCACTGTATAATAGATGCATAAAATGTCCCACAGAGGTGTATTTTGAGACCCATCTGGTTGCTCTGTGCTCTGGTATGGTTGCTCTGTGCACCTTGTCAGTGCCGCATTGCATATCTTAGAATCTGGTGGGTCAAATGTTAGCATAACCAAGAGGAATGGTGGCCAAAACCTGAGAAACAAGATAAATGGGTTTCTCTAACTACTCCAGTGGAGCTTATTCATTGTCTTAACAGTACACTGTGATTGTACTGGGCACTAAAATTAAATATGTACAAACAATTGACATCAGTGTTTAACTACTATCCCCACCCCGACAGCAACTCGTTTCCCAGGAGGCCGTTGGTGTCCTCTGAACCAGTTCCAGTGTGCGAACCGTCTGTGTGTGAACCAGGGCTGGGTGTGTGATGGCATTGATGACTGCGGGGACCGCTCTGACGAACAGCTTAATTTGTGCTGTGAGGAACACTTTGTTTATTGTATATGGCAAATCCTGTGACAAGTATTTTATCTGTGATTAACATAATCATTCATCTCTTAAAGCACATTACAATTCTAACCCTAACTGTAACTAATGAAGTTAAGATAAGGATTGAGAAAATATTCACAAGAGTTTCATGTTAGAAATTTGTCTCACTCATAGACAGATAATTCAACAAAGAAATGGAGAGAAGACAGTTAAAGACTTGATAAGCTAAAATTATAAATAGCAGCAGTGTTCTAATAATTTATACTAATAGAGGTCTAAACTCTTTGTGTGTATTTTACCAGTGAACGTCACCTGTGAGATGCCATCCAGGTTCCGCTGTGCAAACGGCTACTGCATCTACGCCGGCCTGCTGTGCAACCAGAAGGATGACTGTGGAGACGGCAGTGACGAGGAGGAGGAACTCTGTATGACTCAAACATATAGATCACAGTATAGTTCATCAGGGATTTTTTGAATAGAAAAATTGCTCCTTACTTAAGAATTTGCAAGTACATTCATACAGTATATCATGCACGCTGTTTACCTAGGGGGAGACCAGAACCAACTTTCTTGGCCAAGTATATTCACACATACTAGGAATTTGACTCCAGTTCTCATTAGCTTTCAATCAACTTAAAGGGATAGTTTGGATTTTTTGAAGTGAGGTTGTATGAGTTTCTTATCCATAGTCAGTGTATTACCAACAAAAGATGGCAGGTGGCACACCCCTGGTTTGAAGATGCAGACAAGAGTACTAGCACGGAAGCTAAGCAATACACTGCTGTGTACAGGGTCAGCAACAAAACATATTTTAGCCATCTAAAAGCCCATCTAACAGAATCAATATCAGTTTAAGTGTATGCTATATTTAGAATTTTTTAACCACTTTACCTGGCTGTCAGAGAGCCTTTTCCAACAGGAAACTGCTGTTGGAAAAGGTACGCAGGCAAAATCAGTCATTTTACTTCGCAGAACACTGGAGTTGCTGGACCACTGCTGCCTCGATCTGTCAGTTTGTGTTATTGTGTCACTTTATTGAATCTGAACTCTTTAAAACAGTGAAGTCACACAATAAGACAAAAAATTAAGATTGGTGAACCAGCAACTCATGTGTTCTGCAAGGTAAAATGACTGATTTCGCCTGCGTACTTTGGTTGGTTTGGAGAGATTGATAATTGTCTTATATAATGGACGTTTCCCTTCAGAAAAGGCTGTCTGATGGCAAAGTAAAGCAGTGAAATTATTCTAAATATAGCGTACACCTTAACTGATAAAAGGTTTATCAAATGGGCCTTTTTTAGGTGGCTAAAATAAGTTTTGCTGCTGGCCCTGTCCACAGTAGCACATTGCTGGGCTTTTTACACGCTGACCACCATCTACTGTAGGTAATACACTGACTATGGATAAGTACCTCATATTCAAACCCACTTCAAAAAATTTGAACTGTCCTTCTGAAAGCTAAAAAAGATATCAGTCTAAACAAGTAAGCAATATGAACATACAGTATATATATGTATGTATAGCTACTAACTATTTATATAGAGATCAGACTGTTACTATGACATGAATTAGAATAAAAATAGAATAGAAAATAATACAAATTATCACAAGCTAATACTGCAAACACAAATAAGAAACATTTGAGTGGGGTATAGAGGTGTAAACACAGAAACAAGCAGAAATGCAAGTGTTCATACAAGCAGAAATAGACATAGATACATAGATATTATGTATAGACGTGCTCTTCCTCTACATACAATAAATTAGGTTTTGTGTACAGTACAGTAGAGTTGCTTTTGGTATCAGAAACTGGGTTTTTATCCTTCTTTTTAAACATAGCCAAAGCCAGATTTCTAATAAGTTCGGGTTCAGCAAATGCACCACTAATCATGAGTTTCTGGAACCACCAAGGATTAGTCAGAACAGCATTAATGCCTCCTGAACCTTCCTCTCCAGGGCCACTGACATGGGAAATCCCAAAACGACACCAGTGTGTCTGCACAGGACACAAAGCCTGAAACATACAAGGGATAAGGAAATAGTCTGTTTTATGGAATTGTTACACAATCAGCTTAAACATCAATCAGAGCAAATTATTTTGAGAGGAGATTAAATAGTCGTTGGACATTGGCTAGCTCATCTAAATCCATTTGTTGTCAGTAGAGGAGACAACCAAAGGAAGCCTTCAATTGAATAAGTGATTTAGAGAGTGTAGCGTCTTCTCATGTTAGAGAATATAAAGTATGTGCCTACATTTAAGTACTTGACTGTGTGGGATGTTTGGAGTTTTTTTTTTTTTTTTAATCTCCACGTGTAGGCAGTCCACTCATTTCCACACTTCTTTTTCATTGTTTTTGGTATTTAGACAGCTAGTGAGTGAAGAGCGACACTGTAGAGAAAGCTCTTCAATCTTAGACAAGTGGAGGTGGACACGTTTCCACAGACGGGTTTCATACCCACTCAACCTTCCCTGCATACTTGTGTTGATGACTCACTCTCACTCTGGCTGTGTCCTTCTCAGGCCGCGAGCCCACGCTGCCCCCCTGCACACTGGAAGAGTTTAAGTGCACCAACGGACACTGTGTGGCCCTACCGTATGTATGTGACCACAATGACAACTGTGGGGACCGCACTGACGAATTAGGCTGCAGTGAGTAGCACGACAAAACACTCATTCACTTCACTTACTGTCAACATCCTCTCATAACGTTAGTTTAAAGTCCGTTACTAAATAATGCTAGGGGAGAAAAACACTATAAATCCTATTTGATGACAAAAATGTGATCATCTAGTATTTTGAACTGCATCTTCAAAGCAGAGATTTTAGATATTTTCATTCAGTATTGAAAAACTTAAATGGGTAGTTTATATTATTTGATGAAGGACTGTATGAGGTACTTATCTATAGTCAGTGTATTATCTATAGTAATGTTGTTACTGCTTTACTTTGCCATCAGACAGCTGTTTCTGATGGGAAACTGCTGTAAGAAAAGTAAAGTAAAAGTAAATATTCTCAATATAGTGCACATTTAAACTGTTGATTTCCTTCTGTGCTGGTGCCACTCTGTGCTTCTCCTAACTGGGGATGTGCAGACTACCATCTACTGTAAGTAATACACCAACTATAAAGTGCCTCATACAACCCTACATCAAATAATCTGTACTATCTCATTAATCATAGTTGGATTATGTACAGAGATAATAGCAGATTAAATGTCAAAACTACAGCTGCACGTTGCATTCAACCATGATTGATTGTATAATAACAAGAAAAACAGAGAAACATAAGTGCTGCATAATTACAATAATGTGGCCATGTGGTTTTGTTCGGACACACATTACATATTCTCCAAATAAAAAGACTTCGCAGTCATTTATTCATAATAACAACTTCATCCAAAACCCAATTATGACTTAGCATATCATAATTATGAGTACAGATTTTATAATTATGAGATACCAATCTTGTAATCACAAGGAAACTTTAAAGAAAGATTTATTTTTAGATAATTTTCTCATAATGATGATGGATGGATGGCTATGTATGTAATAATTCTGGGATGTTATTGTCCTTTTTCAACATCATTTCAGAGCAGAGCTCAACTCTGATAATGAGACAGAGAACTTCACCTTAGGTGGACAGAAATATCCTCTTGGCTGAGTTATTTATGGATACATGAGGGTTCAGTCATAAAGACGCAGTGAATCACTGTGACCACATACTTAGAATTATGGTCAATGGCTCAATTATTCTGCTGTTATATACAAAATAATTGATTGATTTTGTAGCTCTTAGAGAGGAGTCTAAAAGCTGTTTTAAATTGCTTTCTCGCTACAGATTTTGGCCACGATCGCAACTGTGAGGAGAAGCTGTGCCAGCATGAGTGCACCAACCTGAACGGCACTGGCTTCATCTGCTCATGCAGACCTGGATACACAGTGGACCCAGACAGCACCTACACCTGCCTGGGTACACAGACACACATACACGCACACACACCCACGCACACGAAAAAAAGCCTCTGAAAGTGCACTTTCTTCTGTATTTAACTCATATATTATTTACTGCACATGAACACATTATAACATCAGTTAAAAGTGCTCAATAAACAAAATTAATATTTAATAAAATGTTACTCCAATCAATGATTCTGATCTCTTTCTCACAATCTCTTCTCGCTCTTTCAGACATCGATGAGTGTCAGGTGTACGGCACCTGTCCTCAGGTCTGTAAGAACAGAAAGGGCGGCTACGACTGTGAGTGTGCCCCCGGCTACCGGAGAGTGGGCGACGGCAGCATGTGCGAGGCCGAGGGTGAGAACAATCTTTTTATGTTTTAACAAGTTTTAACAAGAACAACAACAAAAAGATGACTTTGTAAAACTGTATAGATCAAGCTCACATGATGGCTTAATAAAGAGGAAAAAGTAAATGAGTAACTAAGCAAAGTTTATGTGTGTAGCACCTTTACAAAATCACAAAGTACTTTACATCGAAAAAAATAGACTATTAGGAAACAATCTTAGAAATAGCAAAGACAAAGAACAGCACAGGATTGACAGTTAAAAGCAAGAACAAACAAATTGGGACAGAGACAAAAAACAAATGCAAAATGTCGAATGCAGGAAAGGAAAAAGCCAATAAATTCAATAAATAAAATGGGGCAGCTATTCAGACAGGTTGTAAGGAGAGAGCATTCCAGACTTTCGGTGCTATTGCAAAAGTGGGCTTGGATACAACTTTTCTCTGGCTTATGACTTATTAATGATGTGGTGGTAAATCTAGTCAGCAGTTTTCAGTCTCCTTCTGTAAATTTCAACCAACAAGAATGCAGAAAAATGAAGATGCAGGCCAACATAGTCATCTTATTGAAAGAAAAAGCTTCTGTTTTCTCTTTGGTTATCAATCGCTGTACTTATAAACAAACAGGAAAAGTGTAAATGTCTGTGTCTCTCGCAGGAGCGACTCCTCTGCTGCTGCTACCAGAGAACATTCGTATCCGCAGGTTCAACCTGCAGACAGAGGGTTACCACGACTTCCTGCAAGAAGAGGAGCACATTATGGCTCTAGACTACGACTGGGACCACAACAACACTGGATTTAGTAGGTCACACAGATTAATACTAGATACTGCAAGGCAGACAGAAGGCAACTGGGTCAACACATTTTAAATCAGAGGAGCTTGTTTGATGATGTCCTTGTGTTTGGTCAGGTATGGTGTACTTCACTGTGGCCGGTCAGGATTCTGTCGCAGGTGCCATCAAGAGAGCGTACTTACCTTCAGTTGATGACGGCAGTAACAACATCGGTGCTGCCGTCGACCTCGACATCAAATACATCACCAGACCAGATGGCATCGCTGTGGACTGGGTGGGCAGGTGCGTTCGAAGTGACATCTCTGAACTTGCCTGATTACCTTTTCCTTCAGAACTCTGCTGTCTTGAACTGTACAGAGTTTTATCAGTGTGATAGAAGATTTGCATGCGTGGAAGCATATATTATCAATAGTTTTGTAATGCTGCCTGTAGGAACCTTTACTGGGCAGAGTCCAGGGTGAGGAGGTTAGAGGTGGCCATGTTGGATGGACGCTACAGGAAGCACCTCGTCAAGACTGACCTGGGCCACCCGTCTGCTGTGGCTGTCAACCCACGACTGGGGTGAGACTCATAGTTTGCAATAAATAAAGCAGTTACTAGAGTTTTGTGTCACTTTGTGTTGCTCAGTTTTTTTTACATTGTACACCTGGTTTACAGTGTAACATCTTTGTATTTTTCTCCTCCAGTTCAAACTCGCTTAGTGAAATTCACATTCACACAAGAGCAGAAATTATTTTAAAAAGTGTTGTATTTATCTTTCATGGCGGCAGTGTAACTCACCACATTCCAGAACCCAGACCTCTAATCTCTGCTGTGTTTCTGCAGGATGTTGTACTGGGCGGACCGTGGGGAAGCAGCAAAGATCGAGTGCTCTTGGATGAACGGTCAGGAGAGGAAAGTCCTGGTGAATGATGGTCTGGGTTGGCCCACTGGTCTGTCGATTGACTTCACCAATGGCGACCGAATCTACTGGTCTGACTCCAAAGAAAGCCGCATTGAGTCTGTTCTGCCTTCAGGAGACGACCGTAGAACTGCTGTCTACATAGGTGAGGATCAGGAGGGACACTCATCATCCAGCTATATTCCATACATTCTATCTATTTCCATCATTGTTCACATTTTGCTGCCCCCCTGTCTAGATGTGAGAAACCCTTTCAGCGTGACTGTGTTCGAGGACCACGTTTACTGGAGCACTCAGGAGAAAGGCGAGGTGTTCCGGCAGGACAAGTTTGGCCGCGGAGACAAGACCAAGCTGCTGACTGCTGGACCCTGGCTGACCCAAGTCTCTGTGTACCAGCAGCAGAGATACAACTCCATAGCCAGTAAGCTGCACACACACACCTACACATTCAAACACATATAAAGGGGTGGGGGCACAGGGGCTTAAAAATGTACTAATAAAAGCTCTTAAAAGTATTAAGATATACTTAAATTCTGTTTGGGAAAGTCTTAAATATTTATGTATTGACTGCTGTAAATCTGGTCCAAGTGCAAAATGCCTCAACATTTAATTTTGGTTTATAATTTTGAACTGACAGTTTAGTCAGAAGAGTACGCCTATATTTTCACATTTGATGTTTAGTTTTGTTGTTTCATTGGCCTTAAATTTAATTAAGTCTTTAAAAGTTTTACATTTAACTTGTTCATACATGTAGACACCCTCAATAAGCAATAAGCAGGTGTAAAAAAAAAAAAAAAAACACCACTCCAGTCCAAAGGAATCAAAACACCTTTCTTTGTGTCTGCAGTGAAGAATCCATGTAAGGGAACCTGCAGCCACCTGTGTTTGCTTCGACCCAACGGCTACACCTGCGCCTGTCCTGAGGGCACCAGCTTCATCCCTGGCAGTCACACTGAGTGTGATGCTGGTGAGAAAAAGTTCTCCTTAATTTCCTCACAGGAGTATCATTAGGCTTGGGGAGTAATGGATTTCATGTAAGGGGGTTGCATAATTAAGATACAAAGAAGTCAACTGTATTCCTTTACAGTTACAAAAACTAAGATGTAATCAGATTACAGATACATTTAGTGAAAGTGGGGATTATTAACAAGATTACAATTCTAAAATACATTTTAATGTTAGCTACACAGACCAAACACTAACTGTTGCTACACTGACCAACCGCTAACGTTAGCGACACAGAAAAACTGCTAACTTTCCCTACACAGTCCAACCACCAACTTAAGCTACACAGACACCAAATGTTACCTACAAAAAACAACCGCAGACATTAGCAACATAGACAAACGAACAGCTACACAGACCAACTGCTAGCATGATGATCCAAGAGTAACAGAAAGTAATCAAAGTAAGTTACTTTAATATTGTGATACTTGAATTAGGTCATTAGTAACTGTATCAGAATACATTTTAATGTAACCCTTCCAACCCTGGGTATCATGTATTGAAGTTGCAGAAATTAATCAACCTCAATTAATCAACTGCATTATAGAAGTCAATAAAGGTTTTAGAGGGAGGATATTCCTCACAGGAAGAAAGAGGAAGTTTAGAGAGTATTTGCATGGGACTAGTATTAACTGGGGACCTCTAATAATTTGTAATAATTGCAGAGGTCTTCTGTGATCTTAAATCCATGCAAATCTGCCATGTCTGTAATTTGTAAAGTAAAAATTCCATCGTAAATTACCTACCATATTTCATCAAACACAGAGATCATGTGGTTATCTTAGTCCTGTTCTAATTGGCATCTCAGTGATTTGGGGTCGACTCATCTAATCCTGTGCCAATGCACTGCACAGCACACAGACATGGGTAGTTTCTAAATCGCATGAGGTCCTCTGGTAATAATAGTTCTGTGCCAATAGGTCTGAAAATTATATTATATCCCTATTTACCTCCCAATAAAATAAATCAAATTAAAAGTTTCTGGCAATATTGTGATTGTTGTTCATATAAATGATTTCAGGGTTTGAGCCACCACCCACCATGCCTCCACCATGTCAGTGTCAAAATGGAGGCACCTGCTACTTTGATGACAACAAGGCTCTTTGCAAGTATGACAGTATTTAGTCTTTGCAACCAGAAATTGAAAATAAACTGGAAATCACCAAGACTGCACATTCCTTTAAACTTGTTATTTTAATAAGATTTATTTATGAATGCTAAATCTGTTGCAAAAAAAGAGACTGAAAACAAACTGATAAATACTGATACAAAGACTAACACGTTACTCAGTTAATAAGTAGCTGTTCTGTTTAAGTACTGTGCTTAAGTACTTTGCACTTTGTTTCACAGATGTCCTCCAGACTGGAAGGGAGATTACTGTGAGATAAACTTTAACCACGTGGTTGTAACCTCAGGTATATTTGATTTTTTTATACCCCAAAAAATATAACATTACAACATTTGAAGTCGCTTTATCTGATTATTATTAAACTTCCTTTTGTTCCCTCCTCTGTTCTCCTCTGTCCTCCTATGTCTGAATCACTCCATCCCAGCTGCAATAGCGATTGGAGTGACAGTCCTGATTGTGGCTCTGCTGGTTGCTCTGGTCTTCGTTGCCAAGAAGAGGTCAAAACTGCTGGACACGCTACGCAACAACTTACCCAGCATGCCCTCTATGCCCTCTATGCCCTCTATGCCCAGCATGCCCTCAATGCCATCTATGCCCAAACTGCCAACATTCAGGTGAGAAGGGAGCAGGCTAGAAGAGAAAAGATGGGTAATGATGTCATTAAAGATTTAATATCTGAAATCGATAGGTGTTTTTCCTAAATTACAAACAACAACTTCTAGTACAAAACAAGACTAAAATTACAGTAAATGACATCGTTTTACTTTAGTAGAAGCTAGAATTGAATTAAATGCTTTCAGTATAGAATATTGGGTTTTATATTTTACTGTCAGGCTACATTAGTGTGTTATGTTACAGCTGAATCATATGTGTGTCTTCATGATTTTCAGAAACAGTCCATCTCCAAATGCATCGACAACAGAGGGAAGTGAAACAATGATGAATTCTGAGGCGGTCAGTACCAACACAAAACAACTATTTATGACTTTGCTAGTATTTTATCAGTACTAATACTTATCAATACTTTCCTTAGTTGTTTTTTATCATTAAATGTCATTATATATAACAAAACATTGTTTCTAGAGCAGCAACAGTGTCCTCAAAAGCAAGGTCACTGTATAAACTCAAAAATCCAACCTGCCAACCCTCACTGATACTGACACTACTCACAGAACAACCATAGCACATGACCCCTGCCACCCCTTCAACCCTTCAGCCCAGGCTTCACCTTCACCTTCCTCCCCTCTGGCCACGTATAGAGACCATGTTTATTTTGTGTACAGACCATTAGGTCAGCTCTCATTTTAGCTTGTTCATAACAATTTTTTCTCTCAGCCTAACAAGCATGTTATGGCCTAAACATACCAGCAGATGGGAGGTTGTGAAAATAAGAGCTGAAAATTCTTCTTCTGCAAGTTTGTGCTTGTTTAACTGCTGTTTTAATACATTTACGCTTATTGGGTATTGGGTTGTAATACACACCTGGTGTGTAGCATTATACTAAAGAAAAAATATTGCCCCGTAAAATGGATTCCAGAGAGAATGGGTAAATAAACAAAGACGTATTACAGTTATTGACTCATCCTGTCTTCTTGTTGTCTGGTGTCAGGTTCCCTGTATGTCTGTGTCCATGGTGGACACTGGTGGGAAGAATTTTGAGAACCCAGCATATGAAGCTGGAGGACAACCTGCTGCTACTAACATGGTGACAGCCACCTCTGCTCCTGATGGAACAAACAAGGTCAATAAACAGAAATCACTGCTCACCCGTAGAGATTATTGATTCTGCTCGTACCTCCTGTTGTTTGATGGCTGTAGACTACACATATGTGTATATATATGACATGCTACATGGTAACGGCTTTAGATTAAATGTCAAGAATATACTTTCCCTTGATATTTTTGATATGGACTTGCTGTAATTCGGGTGCTTGCTGGATAAGCACCTAGAATTCTTTTGTTTTGTACCGAGAAAAGTGAAAACTTAATGCGAAAAGACATGAAATTGTGACACACTTATATTTTGACATATTTTGATTGGCTCAGTCTTGAAATTCTGTGTTTTCTTCCCCAGGAGCTCGTTGATAATCCTTTGTACGTGGAAGAAGTTAAAGTTGTCGACGAGCCAACAAGAAGTGCAAACACACTTGCCACTGCCAACAAGGTTCATCACCAATTGATCCAATTTATGTCGCACCAAATATTTTTCCTATCTAATAACTGAAAGGATTTTCTAAGAGCAGATGTCTTCAGATGTTACTGGCTGAACCTCTGAGCGTTTTATTTATTTTGATGTGTGATGATCATCAACTAGTTTAAAGTTCTTTTAAGCCGTTTTACATTTTTCTACCTTGTGGCCATTTTAGGAGGCGTTTGAGAACCCAGCGTACGGCTCAGACATGGAAAATGTTGATTTCACTTCTGCACAACCAGCTGCTTCGAGCGCACAGGTAGCCATGGAGACACAATAAGTCAAATGTTAGACAGTGTTTACAGCTCAATATCTGTAAACAAAAAAATATATTATATGCTTTGAATGTTTGAAATGCTGCAGGTAAAGGTCTGACATGATGTATATGACAGTGTCAGACAATAGTGGACTGTGGAAGCAGTAAGATCTTGTGTGTGTGTGTGTGTGTGTGTGTGTGTGTGTGTGTGTGTATACATGTTAATGTGCTCAGTTACTGAAGAATTTCATTTCTCCTTCTTTTTCCAGAAGTTTGAGCCCATTGGGGATGACAGATTTGTGTCTTTCAAAAACCCAGCATACTCGGTGAGTCCAGAATGACAATTAGCTCAGACTGAATGTGTCAAGGGGAGAAAAAAAGCATGTTCAGGCAGCATGAGCAAGTGTCTCAAAGCACTTTCCATCATTCTGGATTTAATAGACTGGCAGAGGTGTAAAAGTTTTGCACATGATTGCCATAACACCTTGAAATTTCTGTATATTTTTTTCTTTAATTTCACAACATTTGTAGCTACAGACTTGGTGGCAGTTAAAGGGAAAGTTCACGACTTTCCATTTGTAGTCAATTGAAGCAATCAGGTCCTCAGTGTGTGCTATATTGGCCAAGAAATTTGAGTTCTTGTGCTGCAAAATCTGTAGTTCTTACAGCTCTGGTGATGTCACAGTGATGTAGTTGATGTTTGGGAAGAACTATCGGCTATTTCAGCTTGGATTTCTAGTCTCCGCCTCTGGATAGCTAGGGGGTGTGCTAGATGAGTATTTTTGTCACCTAATGCTATGTTTTGGCCGACAAAGTAACAGCTATAGGCTAGGGTGGTAATTAAAGGCTGCAATGATTAGTCAGTTAATCAATTAGTCGAAAGAAAATGAGAAAAAAAATTGTTGACATTGCATAGACAGGTTATCAAAACTATTGATACTTACGATAAACAATATCGTTGATATATAAGGATATATATAGTTGTCCTGCCTGAAATTTGGCTCACAGTGTAGCAAAACCAGTCAGTGTTCAGTGAATTTTTCTGTACCAGCTCTGTGTGCAGTTTGTTAATTAAACTAATTGTTAGTTGCAGCCCTAGTGATGATACACACAATGCATCCTGGTATGTGTAGGCACTGCTGGCACTGCTCCATGAGCAGGAGAACTCTATAGCAGCACTGAGGAATTTATTGCTTCAATTGACTACATTTACATGACATGAAAAGTGGTGAATTTTCCCTTTGTTAATTATGTAACATGATTTTAGTTTCAGATGCTGTTATTTTGTGTTAAAATGCTGCATACATTTATGTTAATGACATAAACCAGCATGGAAATGATACATCTCATTAACTCGATTTTTTAGTTTCATTTTCAATTGCTGTGATCTTCCAGCAGGAGGACCCACTCGCAGCTGCTCCAGAGTCTGACACTTGATGTGATTGATGTGACCTCTACCCCACCCGTTAGGCTGGACCACACTTCAGGACTGAAACTTGACTCAATGTCATCATGAGGATGTAGCTTTACTGAAGTAACAGAACAGCTCAACAAGTAGAGCATTTCAAACCCTGGCAGACTTTAGATAAATCAACCAAGACAGTTTGTAAAGGCAAAATATATGTTGTGTCATTTACTTATCATTAATTTCAATGTGTATACATATGTGTGTACAAAAAAATCTTTTACATACATGATTTAATGTAACTGATATGAGACTCATTCTTTTGATTGTTTGATTAGGTTGTTTTATATTTTTCTGTACATTTTGATTGTAAGAAAGTTCAATATTAAAACTGCTATTATAATCATTGTGTGTCTCATAATTTGACCGCAAATTGTTTGAGTTGCCACAGAGAAATCAGATTTTAAGCCCTCTACATTAAGCCCCTGATACTGAACGTTATTACAATCTCTCTCTTGTACCTTTCTTTGTGCGACAGTGCACATATCACAGGAGGATCTGTCTGATAGGACTCTGATCCCTGGCTACTGTATCTGACCCACTGAGCTCTGATGAGACGCTTTGTCATCATCCATTTAATCACACAGAGAGCCACAATTTGAGGCCGTGATCACGGAGCAGCAGCAGTGATTCTGCTCTCCTCTCCTCTCTTGACTGTCACAAACGCCTGAACACATCAAGGTCTCTTTGAGCTCGCAACAACCAGGCCAACCAGATGAGCAGAGGGACAAAAGAAAAGTGGAGAAGACAGAAGGAGTGAAGAAAAGTGGAAACACAATAGGCAGGAATGTAAATGGAGCTGTGAATGGTGTGTTTTTATTATGTTGTGGTCTGTGATGATTCATAGTTCATGTTTTCATAGCACTGGTCCCCCGCAAGGCATCTCTGACCATCGGCCAAAACATGTACTGTACTGCTCAGTGCGACACAGAGTCATGGAGGGAGGGGATGAATAGCAATAGATGGATTTGAGAGGGGCGGACCAAAGAGGCATGCAGCTTGCAGCATGTGTGCATACTGTGCTGCCTTCAGGAGCCTTCAGAAATGGTGCAAGCACTCATGAATGAGCCAACAGTGAGAATCGGAATCAGGGGTTTATTGTGCCAAGTGGGTTTTCACATACAAGGAATTTGGCGTGGTGTGTGGCTGCGTAAAAAAAAAAATAGTACAAGAAAAATATAAATAAAGATGAAAGCAAGTACTGCAAGCCAAGTTGGGTAAAGTTTATTGGTCTGAATACATGACCTTTAGCAATTTTATTTTATTTATTTATTTATTTTTTACAGAAGATGTCAGGATGAACATGTTCTTTAGCATATAACAACTAGTTTTATTGCATGTTTTAGGCATGTACCTAAATACAGAAATATGTGAAGTGTGAATGCATTGCAGAAGCCCAATAGACGTAAGGTGATTGGTTTCACATTATATTATAGTTTGTATGGAAGCCCAAGAAAAAAATGTATTGCAGTAAATCAATAAAAACACTCATGTTGAGGCAAATATAATAGGTCAAAATGATTTTTCATTCAAAATAATTACATTTCAAGAATCATAGATATATTATAAATTATATATTTTAAAACATCTAAAATATGGAGATAATTGAACATTTTGACAAGTGGAAATGATGAGACAGTGAAAATACTGACTTACTTTACTATCATAGTTTGGACATACCACAAGTATATTTGTTTTTCTCTTCCTGCCAGAAATATATATACATGTAGATTTTATATATGTTTTTGCATTTTGCATAAAAAGTTGTGTATATTAAATATCCATTCCAGTTTTTTGTTCTCTGTTGTAGGAAAATGTACTACACGACTGGAAACCACTTATTCATTAATAATGTGTCAGGGGGCTTCAGGGCAAAAAAATTGCTGTTGGGCCCTTATTGACCTCCACCTCCCTACAGAATGCCATTATTTATGTATGCATGGTAATTATTTATTCATTTAATATTGACTAAAATGGCATTCCACACCTCCCTAAACCCCAGCCCACACAACAAGAATATAAACACTATTACTAAAATAATAGAAGTGTCAACTAACAGCAAACTACACTTTGACAGAGGCCCCTCTACAAGACAGGGCCACTAGATTATGTAATAATGCAGAAAAACCTTATTTGATATTGCACTTTAAAATATTATTTTACAACTTGACCTTTTTTTTCATGTTCCATTTAGCTAATATCTCTCAAAGACAAAAACAGCATTAGTCTATCTTTTATCAATAAATGTTGGAGATTACGAGGAGCACCTGAAGGCAGCACAGAGAGAGAGAGAGAGAGCGAGGGCGAGAGCACACTGACTGACTGACAGAGGGGGAAGGGGAGGCTCGTTGAGCGATAGACTGGATGGAGCAGAGAAATAAAACCTCATGTGTGGCAGTCAGCTGAAGACGGACAGAAATACAAAGAAAAATACAGGAAAGAGGACAAACAGACAGGCAGGCAGGCTGGCTGGTGTTATAATAACAGAAGCGGTGTGTCGGGTTCAGAGAGGGACAGACAACAGAGAGAAACACGCACGCTGAGGGTCGGAAGAGCCTCAACAAGGTAAGGATGCTTTTAACTCTGAGCAGCTTCTTTACCCACTGTTCATTATGACAAAGAGAGAAACTGATAGCTGAATACACAAATGTACACCCAGCAGTTACAAAAGCTTATTCTGCTTGTGCTTTCTTTTGTTTTTGTTTTTTGTTATTTAGGCTAGTCTTTTTTATTTATTTATTTTTTTTAATGAAATTAGGTTTGAGTAAAAGCATGTGGCCTGACTGCTGCATGTTAATTAATGAGGGGTGTGTATCACCTGTGATTGACTGCCACTCCTGGAAGACATCATTGCATGAGCTCATAGAGCATCGTGGACTACGTTTAAGCTAATTAAATGACTAAAAATGACCATTCTCCTTTTGAATCATGAAGAGGGAGCTGATAAATGTTATCACGGGGCAGCTGCGGAGAGGTGGCTGACAGGACAGACCTTTAGCTGTGACTTGGTCGCGCTTTGCTGCAGGCCAGAATGGGTTTTTATGGCTTCATTGGCTCTCAGGAGGAGCAGGACTGCCAGAGAGATTCAGTGAAGGTCAGGGTTTAGTCAACAAACGTGCACCAGTGTACTTCAGCCCAGTCAGAGATCAAGAGGAAGTCTTAAGACTGGGCTGCACCAACAAACATGAATTTAATCTAAGATTTGTTCTAATCAGAGTTTAGCAAAACTTGGTTTAAATGAGTAAATACAGATTTAGAATACTTTAAGCAGAGCTCTGTTGCACAATTTAAAAACGAATCTGTTTCATAAAGCTAAGTTAATGTAAACATGAATTAGAGTGTAATCAATATGGAGATTAGTCGGTCGATTATCCTCTTGATTAATCGAGTCAGAAAATGGTGAAAAATGTCAATCAGTGTTTCCCAAAGCCTAAGATTAGTCTTAAAATGTCTTGTTTTACACACAACCTATACATTTTCAGTTTATTGTCATAGAGGAGCAAATAAACCAGTAAATATCCTCTGAAATCAGAGAATTTTGAGAATTTTTTTTCTTAAAAATTTTTACTCAAGCTGATTAATCGATTATTATAATAGTTGTAAATTAATTTATTAATCGATTAATTGTTGCAGCTGTAAAATTAAAAAAAAAAGTATATTTTCAGTGCTGATGGGGCCAAGTCAGCTGCTCTGTACTCCTTATCAAAACATTTGCACAGGCCTAGATTGTTCGGTAACTATCTTAAAAAGTTAATAAAATGTTGCATTGTTTGCTATCTAGCTAAAAAGTAAACAAAACTTTACACTGAGTGGTGCCTAAAAAGTTAACAAAATATTACATTGTCTGCTAGCTAGCTAAATAGTTGTTTAGCCTGCTCACGATGACTCGACAGAGAAATTTCTCCTCCTTTGAGAAAAAAACTTGTTGAATTAATGGAGCAATACGGCCAAATAACAGAAGATGCAAAAACAGACAGACAGTTTCAACTGGGTTGAGTCTGTCCCTCAACTTGATTATTTTGCTCAATCCATGGGAAAAATCTATTATTTCTTAATTTTAGCATAATTTAAGCCATGATTTGATCACGTATAAAAAATTAATCCTTGTTGGTGCAACTTATCTTCCTTTTATGATTATTTTGCCATGTTCTGGGTAAAAATATGGTATTTTTGATGTAGACAAACCACATGAAGTCTCTGAAGAGGACATTGTTTTCAGCCTCTTAAGTTTGGCTCCCGACCAGCCAGATTGGCACTTGATCAGCCATCATGTCAAGGCCCTCCTCTGCCCCTAAAACCCATTTTGCTGTTGAACATCTAAAATTGCCTCCTGAGAGAGACACAGAGAGAGACACAAATGTCTGGTTTCCTTCACCTCAGACATAAAGCCAAATCCAATCTCCCAACACTACAAGTGGTTCTTTATCCTGCTGTGTCTCAGAGAGGGCGTGTTGAAGGTGTTCTGAAGTGATTTTCTTCTTATAAGCCTCTTAAAAGCTGTTTGGCTCCTCTGACCTCCTCTGCACAACTTTTTTTTTAAAATTTCATTTCCATCATCTTTTATCCTGGCACATTTAAAATCTAAACTTAATCTCAAGGTTAGCTGCATAGTAATAAAAGATTAATTTGGTGGAGAGAATTAGCTATTCAAGAATTATCAGCTTGTGTTGAGAGCTACTGATCTGCATGAAATAATTAAAGTATTCTTGCATATAGATCCTGCACACGATTTCAGCTGTTGGCTGACTTTATTAAAGCTGAAATAATTAATTGAATGACCGAAAAATAATGAGCAATTTTGTTATGTGTTTTTCAAGCAAAAATAGTGGGGGAAAAAGCCAAACATTGTCTGTTTAAAGTGTCTCAGGTGAGAGGATTTACAGTGTTTCTTTGACATTTATCACTTTAAACCCACAGCGATAGTTTTGATTATTTAAAGTGGGGTTGTATCAATAGTCAGTATATTACCTATAGTACTCTTTTTAACACCTGGTGCTCTTTTTAATATAGCTTCTCTTGTGTCTCTGTGTAAATGTATTTTTAATCTGTTTTGTTAGGATATGATATGTTGTCTGCACATGCAGCAAAGACAAATTTCACAATGTATTTTCTATTCTAGATTCTAGATAAAAGTTGCCACACCCCTGTATTTTAGCCACCTAAAAAAAACAATATCAGTTTAAGTGTACCTCATTTTGAGAATATTTTCACTGCTTTACCATGCTGTCAGACAGCTTTTTCCAGCAGGGAACTGCTGTTATATAAGTTAGATACTGCTTTCTCCAAAGCCGCCACACTCCATTGGCAAAATCAGTAATTTTATTTTGCAGAACAGAGAAGTTCCTGGTCTACTGCTGCCTTGATCAGGTTTGTTTCTGTTATTCCTTGACTTTGGTGAATTAGAACTAACCCATGAAAACACTGAAGTCACTCAATAACACAAACAAACTAAGCAATTGAGGCAGCACAAGATCAGCAACTCCTATGTCCTTGAATCTAAAATGACTGATTTTGCCAATGGAGTTTGGTTGGTTTGGAAAGAGCGGTTTGCTTATTTAATGTCAGTTTCCCATTGGAAAAGGCTGTCTGATTGCATGGTAAAGCGGTGAAAATATTCTAAATATAGCATACATTTAAGCTGATATTGATTTTGTGTTTTTTGTTTGTTTGTTTTTTAGGTTGAAGGCTGAAATAGATTTTGCTGCTGACTACTGTAGGTAATACACTGACTAAACAACCCCACTTCAAATAAACCGAACTATGCCTTTTGATATTTTTTTTTTAGAGTTTTGGACTTTTAGTTGAGCAAAACAAGATATTTGAAGACATCATCTTGGGAACTCTCATTCTGGGAAATAATGATGGGTATTCTTTCAATATTATCTAATGCGTAATGCAGACAAAGAATACTGGGTTTTCCATGTTGTAAAGAGAACAGAAATAATTAAATTTCTTTGAAATGAGAAACGCTGTGGAGTTGCTATAGATTATCTTAATACCTCTGTCAAATGTACAGCAGGAAACTTTTTTTCCCCCAAAACGGATATTGGAATGAAATCTGTCATGTCCAAAGATGTCAGATCAGCCATGTGGGTGGCATCAATGGAGTACACACACACACACACAGAGTGGTGGGCAGATGGCATCAGTAGTGTGTCAGCGACCTCGCCCCTCTCTGTCTCCCTCTCGGGACCCGTCCAACAGCAAATGAGTCTGGCAAACAGGTGGCGTTGGTGCATGTTTGTCTGTGTGTGTGAGTGGAGAGGACGTAGCCATAAGGTTAAGCTCTCGAAAACAAAGTCGGTATGATAAATTACTACGCTGACTTGACTGTAGATTGTGCCTGTGCCTAGTTTAGTAGTGGGATGAATAATCTTGTCAGAAGGTTTGTGAAGATGAATGACAAAGAGGCAGAGCCAGAGAGAGAGCAAGAGAGACCAGGGACAAAGTTAACCAGCGGAAAACTCAAATCAAATGAGGATTTTCCTGTCAGTCCTAAACCTCAAAGCTCCATGATAAACAAGATCTGAGGCATGAAGAAAAGGCATGAAATGTTGTCATGATCCAGCACACTTGTGTGAAAACAGCAGCCAGGGGAAAACCATGAGTAGAAACATGAAATGACATTAAAATCCAGTGACTAAACTCACATCTGACAGCTTTACTGCGCTGCCATGGAGACACTTAGCGCCCTGTAAGATGACATACATTGCAACACTAGTCATCCTTTAGGAGGTGTAGTAGTAAACAAGATCAAATGATTACCACAAGGTCAAACAGTTTTCAGTATAATATATTAAACTGCATTTATTATCATTTAAGCGCCGGGCTTGTTGAAGTCTCCTTGAGCAACTCCCAAAACCCTGCTACTGAGACAAGGTGATTAAAAAGAAAACTTTACAACTGGAGACAACAAATAATGAATTATTCATGTTTAAATGTACTACAAGAAGCTTTTAACTGGTTATGAAACAGTCTCAGTTTAATATCGCTGCTTCTATATGACCTTCATAAGCAAACAAGACCGTTAGCAAGAAGATTGTCTATTTGCGTAGTTATTCTTAAAACCTGCCACCAGGTCAGATTCTCCTTGAAATCAGGTGAGACGATTTACGTCGTGCAGACCTGTAGAGTTATTCCATTTACCGAGGCAAAGTTAGAGTGAGTATTACTGTTTGCCAATTAAAAGAGAGGCAGAAGGAGATTGATAATTTTATTTTTGATGTTAAATGTTATTATAGTGATGGAAATTCTGCCACTTTTGTCCACAGGGGCCTCAAAAATCAACACAAGAAAGTTCCTTGTAGTAGCTTCTGTATCCATATATTGTGAAGATAACAAGTAAAAGTAAGCAAATCAACTAAATCTTAACTGATGCTTTGGATCAGGAGGACATAAGTCAGGATAAAATGTTTGACAGCAGTGTCTCACAGAAAGGATGATGAGTCCTCAAACTAATTAACAATTAACCTCTTCTTAAGGGTGTAAAGGGGTTTCAAGCCCTGTTCACACAGGACTAGTCTTACCAGGGGACCTGAAATGACCACCCAGTGTCTGTATTTCTTAGATATGATGTCAGTGTTCTGCGTAAGATCAACATTTTAGAATTGGAGTGTCTGTTCTTCAGCAGCCAATAATGAAATAGAGTAATTTAGAGCCCACTTTTTGCATTTGTTACAACTAGAGCAGCAACTATTGATTGGGACATTATTTTCTCAATCAATTAAAATGTTGTTTCGTCTATAAAATGTCAGAAAGTGTTGATGATTAATGTTTTCCAGAGCCCAAGGTGGCATCCTTAAATGTATTGTTTTGTCCACAAAGATATTCAGTTTAGAATATCCTAGAGGCTTGAAGAAACCCTCCAAAAAATCACATTTAAGATGCTGGAATCAGAAAATTTAGACTTTTTTCTTAAATTACTCAAACCGATTAATTGATTATCAAAATAGTTGGTGATATTGTAATAATTGATTAATTGTTGCAGCTGTTGTTACAATCATAAGTCCACATTTTCTCCTACCCTCTGTCATCATCACTGTTAAATGTCAGTATACAGGATCTGACCTCACAGCACAGCTGTTGACTGCTGCTCATCATTTTATGAGCCGTGAGCGGATTTCATACTTGTTCAGTTGTCTGACAACAGAAAATACATGACCCCAAATCATGAGATGCTGGTTCTGACAGGACTAATATTATCACCAGACCTCTGTGTAGATATTTGCTGTTACGTCCTGAAGTGACAAGTCATGCTGTTGTCGGCTACTTTGCTATTTTACAAGGTATGAGGTTCATTTATTTATAATTTTACAGTACAGAGTCATATAACAAACTGCTAGTTGTAGTTAGAGATGGGTATTATTAAGATTTTTATATATATTACTATCAAACAAAAATTACACTAATGATAAATAAGTCAGAACAATTTTTCATGGTGCAAAGCAATGAAAGACTTGGAGTACACTTGCAGCCTGAGGAAAGGCGCACAATGAAGAGACGGCATGAGTTTCGTAAATCTAGGGTTTCTGTACACAACCCTGAACTGTTAACATAATATAAAGATGGACAACATGGGAGCTTCTCAACAGGAAAGCCAAAAAGTCTTGCTCGCCTCCTGGTGGCTGGTTGCAGACAGTATAGGTCATAAATCCCATCCACTCCATGTTAGCACATGGGACATAAGTCAAACTAAAGCATCAAAATACACATCAAATTTTAGGTAGTCTTTGTCACACTAATGTGTGTTTATTTTCTCTGACAAGTGTGGTTATAATGATTGCAGTGCCACTAATTTGTTGCAATAAAAAGGAGGTTTCTTGTCATGATAGACAGCTGAGCCCTGCTTGTGACTGAGCTGACAGGGTGCATAGGCGGGATCTTGATACCACAGGTCCAATCTTAATAACTACTGCACAGACTCTGGCTTCAAATGATGTCACTAGCGCAAAATAGCACCGCTCAGACCTGGGGTTTTTAGGCTTCATTTTTGTACAGTGGGAGGAAGTTGAGACATGTTGTCCATCTTTATTTACAGTCAATAGTTAGATAGATATTTGAATGTGGCAAAAGTAGTGGACCGGACAACAAAGTGACATTGCCATCCCTAGAACCGCAGTGCTAGCTTGGCTAAAACCCCCAAAGAGATTCTGTTTAATGATATGAGATTGCTTATCCTATGTGAGGATTTGTGGCTTTTTTCAGACACCTATGTTATTGGATAAATTACATAAAATGATTATTAAAAATGTTATAGATTCATTGTCTGTCAATCACAACTAATTAATTATTTGACTAATTATTTCAGTCTTCATTTTCGTTTCTGGAGTTTTACTTTATAAAAATATAGTTTCCTATCAATGCATTGGGGAAAAAGTAAATGCTTTTCAGTATAGCCTCAGCTACATCTAGCTAGTATTCAGTTTCTCTTCTAATCTACCAGTTCTTTCTAATCTGCTTCATTGTATTCTTTGAAATCCTCAATGATGCACACAGCCGCGAGCACTGCTGTCTTAAATCAAGGAGGCTAGATAATACCGCCATATGGCCGGTGGGAAACCTAAGTGTTTAGACGATCGACTCAGTGAGTGAAAGGGGAAAAAAACCCCAGAAAGATGTTGGTTTTAAGCTCTTCTCAGCCTCTTGTAATTAGAGAGAGAGAGTCGGATGGAGGGAGGATGAGACGGAGAGAAAGAAGGTCAGGAACGTGGGCCAAGTGTGCAGGGAGGAGGGCTGAATGAAAGCAGCGAAACACAGAGGAGGAGCGAGAGGATTTACCCCAGAGCTGTTACCGCTGTCGTTATTGTTAGAAACAAGTTTTCTCAATGGAGTGGGCAACACACAGCAAAAACAAAATCAACTTTCATTTGAAGACAAGGAAATGCACCTTTTCAGTAATTTAATCTGGAGATGATAAAAGCTAGAGGATACTTCCTTCATAAAAAAGCAGCAAGCAATAATTACAGAAGCAGCAAAGTTTGGAGAAGATGCGTTTTTAAGCTGGCAAGCAAAAAACATGGCCATGCCTTCATTTTGTGCTTTTTTACACTGATTATTTTAAACCTGTCAGAAAGATAGAGCCTGTATAATAATGCTCTTTAAATGTTACTGACCATTTTAACTGTACTTCTGATTATTTACTGTCCACACCTTCAAGGAATTTAATCTATTTTTATAATAATTTTAATAGTAATTTTATTTAATTTTACAGGTTAATACACTCAAATGTGTGATTTCAAGGTTGCTTAACTTCACCAAATGGCTTGAATTTCAGCGCAAAAAATCTTAGATGGCAGTTACTGCTAAGGTTGCCACCCGTCCTATATAATATGGGATCATCCCGTATTGAGAAATACACGATGCAGTTCGTCCCTTATTTTGATGCTCACCCTACTTTAATGCATGCACTATATTCTCACATGCTTTGAATGGCATGAGGAATAATGGAGTTTTACAAGACATAGCAAAAAGTCTTAAATTAGGATGAAAGGCAAGTTGTCTGTCATTCCACGTCATCGTTGCCCTGGTTACGGAGACTCAGACAGGGGCTGGTCATGTTTAGACGTGAACCCTCTATTTGCGAAACCCTTGTGAGATTAATTTGTGTTCCTTCATTATGAAAATATCATGGTTTGGGTTAAAATGATCTCGCTCATGAGATCTGTCATGGGGGTGCTTTCAAATAAATGCAGGAAATGAAGTATCTAACGCTGAAGATCTCATCGGGGAGTAGGCCTCACCCACCCCCAAACCCCCTGCTTGATTAGTGTTCTTCAAGCGAGGGGCTGCTGCAAAGTGTTGTTTATTTTTCCACAATGAAGGTGGCAGCCCTAGTTACTGCTACTCTGCTAAGCTAGGTAGCATTAGTAGCAGGTCAGATGTTTTCTCTTCATAATGACTTAATAATGACTTGGCTAAATTTAGCAACTGGCTCATTTAGTTATGTGGAATAACGTAAGTGTTTGATCATCAAAAATTAATATTTTTCATTTAGGGAATCAACATGTAAATTAAGTTTTAGCTTTATCTAATGCTAGCCGAGGCTACCTGATTAGCTAGCCTTTGACATGTCTCTCTTGCGTTAGCTGTAGTTGGCTGTGTCTCTGTGTGGCAGATAGTGAATTGTTGGTTTCGGTCTTTTCGTGGGATTACAGAAAAATGGCAGTCCTATCCTTTTAGAGTAATTTCTTATGTTAAATTAAAATTGATTTGATCAAATCAGCCAACCACCATATTTCATGGATATCAGACAGAGAAGCAAAGCTTTAAACAAACATGAATAAATATTACCCTCTTGGCTTGTTGTGGTTGACACTGTGCAGGCCTGCCAGAATCCCTGATAATGTGCAGAATGGATTTTTTAAAAGTACTACTTTGTCAATGTCCTGCTGAGTGAGTGACTGAAGGGACCGACATGCTGATGGTGCAGCAGCATTAGCCTGAATCAATCGGGGGTATTATTATTGATGTCTGATTGAGGGTCACTAATGGGGAGAGGTCAGGGGTCATGTCACGCTTCAGCGGTGATCCTGTATCGACAACATGTAATTAAAAGACAGTGGTAATGTTAGTCTTATCTGTCAACATGTGTGGAATGACTTAAAGGTGAACTAATTCATGTGTATTAATTGCTTTGTATTGCCAGTGTGTGAATGGAATACAACGCAACTCCAAAAGCACTGGACTAACTTCTATAAAGGTCTCAAAGTCTTGGGACAGTTTTTCAGGAAAAATCCAAAGCGTGTGACTTTTATGTGCCTAAGTGCCTTCTCTGTTTTCAGCTCCTGTACAGCACCAACACTGTGCAACACTAGCTAACCTAAGCGTTGGCCAATGCTTAGAGCCACTTCCCCCTGTTTTCAGTAGCCGATTTATGCTAAGCTAACTGCTGATTCTAGCTTAATCACAACTGACTTCATAATTTACAATTAAAATTTATGCAAAACAATTCTATGCTGCACAATGGAAGTACAATGTCATCAATTACATATCCCAGAATATTGTTTTGTTATCCATGCACTGAAGGCATGTAGTCAGTAGAGGTCAGTATACACTACATAGAGTCTCAACATCATACAGCTGTTTCCAGCAGTGGCAGTCTAGCCAAGCTGCTGTCGCTAGATGCAATCTTGCAAAACGCTATAAATTCACTTGTATACAAATGTACATTTTGGAGTTGAAACCTTGCTTGTAGGTTGCCCCAACTGAAAAAAACCCTTTGTTATTGACTTTATTACTTATATCACTTTGTATATTTGACTTTTTAACAATAAATTGTATAATAATTGCACACTTCATTTTCTGCTTGCCTTATCAAGTTATTACTAAAACCAGTGATATTCCAGTGAAATTCTTTACACCATGAGTTTTCCTAAAATTAGATTAAATAATAGGAATATACAGTATTGCCTTACTTTCAGTATTGCAGTACATAATTGTGATACGTATTATATTGCCAGATTCTTGTCATTACAATGGTAGGGGTGTCACAATTTGAACATTAACTCAAAAATTGGTCGAAAAGAGTTTTCAGTTTCAGTAATCCAAATCAGTGGCAGAATTTGCATGTCTGAAGAAAGGAACAATACTTCAAAGATGACAAAGAAGAATTTGAAATTGTAAATGACTTGTCATGGCATTAAACCAGGGATCACAAAATCAAGATTCATTAATAATGGCATAGCTATCAGTACTAAAGAAATGTATATAGTCTTACATTTATAATCAGCCCTCTGAGGGCAACTATAATGCTGGTGTGGCCCAGGATGAAATTGGGTTTGACAGCCCTGTTTTAAGCAATAGAAAATTCTATCAAATGCTGAACAAAGAGGTGCAAATAGATGATTCATGGTCTGTTCATCCCCCAGTAAGTTGTACGGAAGGTAATTTCATTCTCACGTTTGTGATGATGCCACACCAGCAACATGGAACAGACAGCCAATTACAACGTGTAATAGCTCTTTTCAGAGCAGCTTAAAAAGCTTGTTTGTCATCACCGCTCAGCAGTCCAACACACAATTGAATGCATTACATTTTAAACATGGCTCCAACCTGGGCTCTACGAACACTTGTCACCCACTAAATGAAGGTCTGTTTGTGCTGGGGCTGTTTATTCTAATTGCCACTTTGGCACGTTGCCATCGTTCTTTCAGTCAGGTTTTTTCTTTTACAAACTAGAAATTTCCTTGGCAGCTGGCATGTTTTCATCAGCCCACTAGTGGAAAATATGACCATGAAGTGACAGAACATGACAAGGAATTAAGGCAATACAATTGTAAATCAGTGTTTTGATAAAATTGTCAGAATATTTGACAAGGAAGCAAAAAAGAATTGGTGATTGTTTTCAAGAACTCCAAGACATCAAATTAGAAATTCTCTTGTCTTGTATTCAGAGACAAACCCGTGTGGATATAACTGATCTTTGTGAATATAATCAGCAATAACATTAAATTCATGAGGCTGACAGATGTCTCCATTCATCTGACTTAACAGTAAATAAATTTGACAAGGGCCTGACAGCTGGCTACATTGCCAACATGCTGATCAGGTGCTTCTGGCTTTTGATTATAGATGTCAAGCGTGTGTTTGTGGTAATTGTGGATGTCGAACAATGAGCCGGCAAAGTCTGCAGGAATTGTTTCGTAATTTCCATCTCAAAGGAAAAGCTGCTTCCAGAGTGAAAAACACAGACTTTAACTTTAAGTTTGTTTTTCATAGAACACCATGTCTGGTGTCTCTTATCAAGTGTTTTAATTTATTTGTTTGTGTCTGTAACTACTTCATATTTGTCTTTTTATTAGTAATTTATCCTCCCCAACAGAGTACCATTTCCTTACCTGACAAAGTGATGGAGAGTAATTACCGTTGAGTCATGCCTGGTTGTTCAGATTACAAACTGGCATTAAACACATCATTATATTTGACTAAATATAGACTCTCAACAATTCAATGGGGAGCTACAACAAATTCTGATCCACTGTAGGTGGGAAAACAAACACTTCAGAAAAATTAGGGCTGCAACTAACAATTATTTTCATTATCAATTATATGTCGTATATGTATATATGTACATATGTTGGTTATTTTCTTGATTAAACAGTTGAGGACATATCTTGTGTTTTAGGAAACACTGATTGACATTTTCTCCATTTTCTGACATTTTATGGACCAAGCAACTAACCGATTAATTAAGAAAATAATCAACAGATAAATCAGTAATGAAAATAATCTTTAGTTGCGGCCTTAATATTCTTTATTTTGTATATTATATTCTGTATGAAGAATATCGGCTGATATAGAAAGATATCAGATTATTTTTTACTCCCTAGAAATCGAGCTAGGCCCCAGCGAGATGGTGAAATGGTTTTCTAAAAAGAAATTTAAAAGTTTGCACATTTTTTGTTCTTGAAAAATCAGTTATGCATTAATTTATGATGAGACAATGTTTATCTTTTGGGGAGTTGGCTGACAAACTTTCTTCTGCTAAGCTGTGCAGGAAATGTCTAGACAGAAATGTCATGTCTGTTGGGATAAGAGAAAACGCAACTAAAGCAGAAAATGTACCTTAAAAATTCAAGGTTCACTGCTAACAGTGGATTGCACATCCTTAATCAGGCTCTGGTCTGTGTATCCAGTGAGGGTTAGTGCCATTCTGCTGCTATAGATCAACGTGATAAGCGATAACTGCCCTTATGAGTGCAACAAGTGGGTTTGGTTTAGATACATTGCTGCCAGCTGCAGATAGTAAAAGGATATGTGTGTAGGCTGAAGATGGAGCAGACTTCAAAAACACTATGTTCACCTGGCATCTTATTACTGCGACCCTCCCACAGATGTGTCTGCTGGTGCTCAAAGCCTCCCACCTACACAGCCAGCAGTTACAGGAGCAGTTATAGCATTAGAGCAGGTACACACAGCAGGTGAAGAATATACCGCTGCTTCACATGTTAGACTGCAGGGACTGGTGATTAACAGAGTGGATCAATGAAGATCAGGCGTTGTTCCTACCAGTACAGCACTGTGTCTCAACATCCTCACTATAATCTATAAGCTATAGTAACATAATATCAGGTACCTTGTATTGGTAAGTTTGTGCATCTGACAAAATGTGTTTCCTCTTGTGCTTTAAAGGAAGGTGATGCTGAAAATTTCTTTTGATTCAATTTAAATCAAGAATAGTGTTGTACAGGAGTCTTTGTTCATTCATCTGTTTATTTTTATCTGCTAACTAGGGCTGCACAATTAATTTAAATATTATCAAAAGTGCGTTTTTGCCAAATGCAATATCCATAGAGCAGATGCTGCCGGTTTTTGATAATGTAAAATTTGTGACAGAACAGCAGTATAATGAAGTACCTTAGTGCTGCAGAGATGTTTGGTTCAGACGGCAACAAATGTCACAACATAACAATTTTAAGTTTTTCCTCAGTGAAAGTGAAAAATGTGATGCAAAAATGATCATTCCCGCTAACAGTGATTCATATCACAATGTCTGTCAAAATAACCCCAGTATGATTTAGTTTTCCCCAGATTTTGCAGCCCTGCTGCAGCATTTACTGTTAGGTGAGGTTTTCATTAAAGCTTTTGGTATTCAGTTTTACTAGTGGGGCTTCTATTGATTTTTTTCATTATTCATGAATCTGTCTTTTGTGGTCTATGAAATGGCAGAAAATAGTGAAACATTTTTGTCAAAGCTGATAACCTTCACATTTCACTCCTGTCTGTCACTCCTGTTCACAAACAATTTATTTTACCAACAATAAGGATTTAAAAAAGCAGATAATCCTCAATATTTAGAAGCTAAAACCAGAAAATGTTTAGTGTTATAGTCTAATAAAATGACATGACATTACACATACTCATCTTTATATACTGTGACTTCTGTGCCATCTTGATTATCAGAAAACTGCATGATTGGCTTTGCACATACATTTATGCCCTGTCAATATAGTGACATACATTGTCCTCCTGGGATCAATATTGTTTGATTTTATCTTATCTGACATGATTAATCAATATTTAGAATTTCTGCCGTTGCCATGTTTTCTGTCAGTAGATTATTTGGGCTAATCTCAGCTCTTGTTGCTAGTTAAATATTTCACACTGCGATCACCAACAGAGATGGTTTGTAATTACTGATGTCACACAAATGAAAATTTAAAGCCTTTAAGTCTTTAATTAGCTGGGTGGTAAGAAATCTGTTGTTTGGAGATGAGATTGGAAATGTAATTTTTAAAAAGCCCCTAATAAGTGAATAAAATATAATCATGATGAAAATCTTATATTGATGCCAGATTGAAGCCACATGCTTCACTGCACACAGCAGCACAAAAACTAGTGAAAAGAATAATGTGACACAACTCAAATACCATTTAATTAATCTAATCTTGAAACATAAACACATTGGAGCTGGAGGGTTGCCATGGTGACAAACGAAGTGAAGGGTCCTATTGGACAGAAGTGGTCGGTGTACCCTGACCTCACTTTTCCTGTAGTTCGGCAGTCACACAGTTTGAAATGAGATGAATGCTTCACGCCTCAGTAATGAGAGCAGCAATTAATTATGTTGAAACTTCAGTACAGTAATGGGTTGATTCATCACTGTCAAAGCACGGCTGGCCGGCTGCCCTTTTTAAAATGTATTTACATTCAGAAGTCATTCTAAATGAGAAATTATATGGTGTAATAAGTGAGCTCCAAGGTACTGAAACATATTTGTATAACCTCACTGTGCTCTCCATTATTGTGACAGTGCTTGCAACAACAATCTTTGACTTTTTGTTGCACCTACCAGCCAGTTTTTAACATATCTGTACTGTACAATATATTACAAATTTAATCCTATAATAAAAATAGAATCCATAATATTTCTTCTTGAAGATAAATCCGTCATAAAAACTAGTATTACTGCCTCCCGTTTATATGCCTCTGCAAGCCAGTTGCAGTTTACACGTGTACATGTATAATTCCAGTGAATCATTTCCAGTGAGAATGTGCCTTGTTTGCTTAGAGACTATTTTACAGAGGAGCACAAAGGACTGATAGAGAGGGGAACATTATGATGTCACACTGAAGTTGACCTTTGACCTTTTGGAGATAAAATGTCATCACCTCATCTTTTTTTTTTTTTATCCCTGTAGACATTTGTGTGAAATTTTGTCATAGCATATGTAAGTTATGGTCGAAACCATGTTTTGTGAGGTCACAGTGACATTTGACCTCTAAAATCTAATCAAGTTGAAGCAACAGCAATAAAAATTCTGGAGTGTAAAATCAAATTTGTGAGGAAAGCCCACATTCTGAGTAATTTTAGATTAAGTCGGTTTTTAAAAATGCAAATCAAGGAGTCACAATGTGTTTTTTGTATCTATTTCCAGCTGTGTCCGTGATTTTTCACCTTGGCCATACGTGAGGAACAGAAGGACTCCAGTGGGGGGAACTCACCGGCTTTGTTTTCCCTCCCTCCCTGTTCTCCCCCCTCTCTGCACCCTCCTGCGTCCTCTTAATGATTGAAGCCATGCCCATCGTGTCTGCAAGCACAGGTACAGCCGAACATATGCTCAAGCTACTTGTTTATTCCCTCTGATGCTGATGTTTTATATATAAGCTCATAAATAATGCAAGTGCTAATATATCAACTGGAGCTAATTGTACATGACATTAGAACCAAAAATAAGCTAAAAAGGGAACTTCTTTGTGAGGTTGTCAGACTTTACTTAATGTAGGAGTTTTGGATACATGCTGTCTTAATTGTATGTACCCAAACAGCAAACTGACATCAAACAACTTTTAAAAATGATTGTGACTTGGTGTGACTGAAATCTGGGGAGGAAGGTTAAAAGTTTACAAAAAGATCTGAGATTCCAAATCAAATTTCTAGTCCCAGGAAGTGCTTTTCAGGAAAGTGAAATGTTCTTTCACCCTGTTGTTGTCTGTGTTGTTACTATGGTCTAAAGACGTGAAGATCACGACTATACAACAATAATGATGGACTTTGATGTTGATCCATCTGTTTTATACTTTCTTCTGTAACTCCATGTTGTTCTGGTGAAGCACAATGAACAAAGAAGAACTTTGTTTGTGCTGGTGTCTGAAATAAAATGCACTGAGTACTCCTGATCGGGGGGTTCTGTCCTCAGAACTTAATTTAGACCCTGGTCACTGCGGTGGAAATGCATTGCATTCCTCAAGAGGTTCCTTGTCTGACTGGAAGGTTCCTGTAGTGGAAATGTGGCTTAAGCGTATTTGGATCTGACCTCTAAACAAGATGGGCAATAAATCCAACATGTTCAAATAGATATGAAAATAAAATGGTGCAATGCTTTTATTTTATTACTGTAATACTGATGCATTGCTGGTGATAGACAAGCTTCTATTTTTAGTATCAGCTATGGCCTGTTTTTTTTTGTTTATACAGTTCATGATATTAAATTGATTGTTGTTTGAATGAGTTATTAATACATAACTCCTGTTTATTTGTAATTCAAAGGGCTGCATGAGACTCTGGCCCTGCTCACCTCTCAGCTCCACCCTGATGCAAACCATAAAGAGGACCTGGTCTTCCTAAAAGATGTCTTCAGTGAGAAGAGCCTCAGTTACCTCATGAAGGTGCAGCAGATATGTCTGTCAACAAAGTTACAAAAGCGAAGGATCATATGTTGGGATGTAAAAATATTGAATATCACCACATCCATTGTGATAATTGAGAAAATAACCAACAGATTAATCAACAACAAAAACAATTAGTTAGTTGCAGCCCCGTTCTTTGAATGTTAACTTTCTGTCCAGCAAATGTCAAGGAAATAATTTGTGTATTTGTGCCATTTGTTTGTACAATGCAGATTCACGACAGACTGAGGCAGTATGAGAAACACAGCCCGACTCCAGTTTTACACAGCGCCTCCTGTCTGGCAGAGGACGTATGTGCAATCTTTCCTTAATATTTCAAAGCCAAACTAAAGCTGAATATTAAATTGTATTGTAATTAAACACCAAATAAACATTTATTCCAGCAAAGGCAATTTCCTAAAGTAAATTTGTTTTACGAGGAGGACATGTGGTACAACATTTGGAAATGTTTGATTTTCTGATTCAACTCAACAGCTGTCAGAAGAGCTTCAGAACGGAGCCATGGAGGACGACGAGAGAGAACTGCTTCTCCTGTTGAACACTCCTCACCTCAAGGTGCACTCTCACATATACACATTTAGTGTTGACCTCTGTCTTTTGTGAATGTGTTACTGTGGTTCTTTCCTCTCTGTCCTTCTGAGGTCTGATCTCTTTAATGTCACTGCCTCTCAGTGCTTTTCCCCCTGAGCTGCTCTGATTTTCCTCTAAGTTGATCATCTATTACATAACACCAGCGTCAGAGCTGTCTGTACCCCGTCCCCTAGACACACAGAAGACTGCCTAATTACTCTTATCAAGTGATTATTTTCAATTTATTGGCTTTCTGGGGAGTGGGATAGATGACAGCTGTGAAACCGGAACACTCGTTTGAAAAAGCAGCCAGTGAAGGAGATGTTGTTGCTCCTTTTTTCTTTGTTTCTTTTCTGCTTGTCTTTTCTCCAGATTTCTCTCTACACAATCCACTTTCCCAGGCCTTGCTTTGCTGTATTATTTGCTTTTCCCTGCTTGTTTTATGCTGAGGTTATTGTTTACGCTCTTCAATCTAATCTGTCTTTGCATTTGTGTGTGTCTCATTTGATGAAGGCGGTGCTGTCAGCTCACGACACAGTGGCCCAGAAGAACTTTGACCCCGTGCTGCCGCCGCTGCCCGAGGATCTGGACGACGACCTGGAGGAAGAGTCGGTCAAGATTGTCCGCCTGGTGAAGAACAAGGAGCCCCTGGTGAGGCAAAATAAAAACTCTCCCTTCCCTCAACAGCTGCTATTCAAGTGAGACTTCATTTACTCTAATGGAGCAGCTCTGAGGCATTACAGAGCTCCAGGGTGTGAATGTGTGTCTCTGTGTGATGCTATAAAAGATTCATTCTCAGGGAAATCCTTCAAGCAAAGGACAAAAAATAGATTTGGTGTTAACTCGCTAGAATCACCTGCTCAAGTGACTCCAGTTTTGCAGCAACAACCAGACATTATACAGCTAAATATCTGCTTATTAAAACCCAGTCCAGTTTAAGGAGATCAAATATTGTCTCAACCACAATATTTGTAATGGCTAGTTAGATAAAAGATCAATAGCACTGTCATGTCTGTATTCTAAATATGAAGCTACAGTTGCAGCTGGTTAGCTTAGCATAAAGACTAGAATCTGCAGGTCTACCAAGTTACCACACCAGCACTTTCACAGTTAACACATTATTCATCAGAATGGCACAAATGGGTACTTGGCAAAACATCAGAGCTGTGCCTCTTTTTAGGGCAGGACAGTCATTGTGACATAAAGCCAGACCAGGTTTATTTCACAATAATGACTAGGGTTAGGTATCCGTTGTGTTTTTTCCAATACCGGTGCTAAACGGTGCCTGAACGGATACGTTTTGAAATTAGAAACACAAAAAAGCAGTTGAGCACGGTGCATCCCTCTGCTTACACACACAGTTGTTTTCAGACATTTGTTGGATGTCAGACTGTGGTGTTGGCCCGGTGTTTATATCATTTCAATGTTAAATACAGCTGCACTTTAGACTGTAGCTCAGTGTTTTAAGGTAGCTATCAGCTAGTAGAAGGCTACCTGCTGCCACAGTCATGTGGACTTGGTTTCTGTAATGTTAAAGAGGCACATTTTAGTGATGTCTGTAACGTCTGCACCAGAGGACAACTGATTCACTCGACAGCTCAGACACATGGCACCGAAATAAGGCACCACAATCTGTGTTGTAATTCGGTCCAGTAGGCACTGGACATATAAGAACCATGTTGGCACCAGGACCAGGACCACCCAGCCCTAAGAATTACCTGCTCGCTGTACATTATCCTGCTTATTACGTGGCTGCATACTGAAAAATTAAATAAGTTAACACAAATATTGATCTAAAAATTATTTTATTGTTCTTGAGAGTCTATGATCAGAAGTGCATCCATACCTTAGAATGCCATAACTGACCAATCAGAACTGAGTATTTAACAAACTCGTGTAATAACATTGAACTATGAATATAAATAAATAAATACTTAAATAAATACATAATTTCTTTATATTGTGATCATTAAAATTTATGGAATCTGAAAACATTTCACAGACTCTTACTTGAGAACCACTGGCCTAAACAATATTTATACCAGGCACTGCAAGAATAAGGCGAGGAGAATCATTAAGGATTCCAACCACCCGGATAATGGCCTTTTCTTCCTGCTGCAGTCGGGAAGAGGAGAGGGTCAGGAACAGCTTCTAGGATCCTAAATGCCGATCCCCCACACACAATCATACATGCATATTTATTACCTGTTCTATTTAAACTCTTATAAATGCACAAAATGAAAGTGCTGGTGGGATTACGTTTCACTGATTGTACCTTATATGATTACATGTGGGAGATAAACTTGATTAGTAGTATAT
>JAJHUR010138804.1:0-33805 GCA_027495735.1 Lutjanus campechanus
TTTTTTTTTCCACGTTGAGAATGAAAGCATTTATGTTTCTGACACACTATATTTACGCTTCCAAAAGAGGAAGCAGTGACAGAAACTGTCTGGTAGAACCACATTTTAAACATTTTACACATTTTAAGTGTAACTTATTGATGTTACAGTTGTCAAATATAAAAACAAACATTGGAAAATAAGACCTTACATTTAAATATTTCTTTTTTTTTAAAAAAAAAAAAAGGTTATTTGTGATTCTTTTAGTTTCACTTAAAAATATAACAGCGACTCAAATCTTATTAGACAAAAAAAATCCATCCATCCAGTTTACAGCCCCACACATTTCCTGAGAGGAAAAAAAAAGACAAAGCATTAAATCCTTCCTCAGTAAATCCTTACCTTATTCTTAGGCTATATCTGATGAGAACAGGTGCACAGGCAACAAAATCTCTTCACTGAGCTGCCAACGTGTGAGAGTGAATCAGCAGTCGGCCTGGAGAGAGACAGGAGCAGGGGAGGGAGGGAGGGAGGGAGGAGGGCCCAGCAGAGTGGCATTCAGGGAACAACCTGCTCAACCTGCTTCTACACCTGCCAGCAATAGCAACACACCCTGAACCGCATCCAGTTGCACACTGTGAAAAGGCCACGCAGGACACAGATGGAAATGAGTTAGAGGACAAGAGAAGGGGAAGAGGATTTGGGGGAATTAGTCCATTTGTAACCACCTCATTTTACGCTCCCATCTAAATAAGTTGATTATATTAAGTTTTATTTTTTTGGTTGCCAGGTTGCCGGGTTGCCAGGTTAGCTCTGTGAATTCCCCCAGTGGGTGGAGCCTCTGGCCACAGGTCCTCTGAGCCCTTCCTTTTCTTTCTCTTCTCGCCGAGGCGCTGCTGAAACTGCCGCTGCTGTCGTCATGGCAACAGAAAGGAGGCTGGCAAGCTCGGGTTTCATCCACGCCTTTGTCTCTGGTCTATATCAGGCTACCAGGTGACGTGTGACTTTGTGAACTCGCAGGGTTACTGTGCGTCAAATGACCTGGGATTGTTTGTTTTTTTTTGTGTGTGTGTGTGTCATTCCTCAGTTAAACTGAGTCATGAAGCGGCGGATGAAGTGGCACTCCAAGCTGGTGTGCTCTGGTGAGTCAAGAACAAGGAGCTGTTGTATCTGTTTTGTTAATGAATCTGACGAGTGTACTTCAGCTTGTTAAAGAAATTTATCCAAGTTTCAAATAAAGAAAAATAAAACCTCAGCATCCCTGTTGTAGATGGGAGCTCAGGCCTTTTTTTTTTCAGAGCAGATTTCTTTTTTTAAATCACAGGTGTTACTCATAATATTATCGATTGCTCCATTATTTTCCATGGCCATAACAGTGTGAGAGTGAGCCAGAGTGCACAGTGCCAGGACCCCGACACTGAGGCAGCGATGAAGTTCAATCCTCATTAATTTTATTATTCACACCTGCGCTTTTCCTACTGAAACATGTTAAATGTCCTTCATGTCTGGCGCTGTGAGCACTTATAAATATGGAGGGAAAAAAAGTAAATCATTGTAATTTTAGTCAAAAAACCTGCTCACATTCTAAATTTATGAATGTTTGCACTGTTTATGAGAAGATCGTCATTTTATTAGCAGGCTCATTAGTCCGTTAGACACTTATTTTATTAAAAGGTTTAAACTCAGGCTGTTTAAGCTGAGGAAATTTAGTCAAACTGAAAGGAAATATATTTTAAATGCAAGATTGTGTTTTTAAAACAACAAGCTTCTAATCAGGGATTATAAAGGTGCTTTGTTTTTTGCTGTACTTTTGAGCATTGTGTTTATTTTACAGTTGTGACACTTAATAAAGTGGAGAAAAACGGTTCATGTTTTACACATTTAAATAAAGTTTTGAGGTCAGAAATGTAAATGTCCAGCCCTTTGGCACTTCACCCCATCTGCACCCCATCAAAATAGTAACAGAATGGGTATAGAGACAGAGCGCAGTGTGTCGCAATACTCTGAGGGGGAAAAGATCTTCGCCACAATATGAAACCAAGTGCGCTAAACGCTAACAATGTCAGGTCAGTTGTACCTCCATGTGACAACAGCAGACGAAGGAGAAGTTTTAGTTTGAGAAGCTAATTTTTTAGTTTAGATGTAGTTTAACTAATTTTCATTGTGATGTGTTTGGTACATGTGGCAGCACGGCGGTGCTGTGGCGAGCACTGTCGCCTCACAGCGAGAAGGTTCTGAGTTCGAATCCCCCAGCTGGCTCGGGGGCCTTTCTGTGTGAAGTACTGCATGTTCTCCTCATGTGGGTTCTCTCCGGGTATACTCAGGCTTCCTCCCACAGTCCAGAGACATAATAGCTAATAATAGCTAAGTGTTCAGCTGTTATCTCTCCCAATTTTATCTGCAGTGAACATCTCAACCCTGTTTCAAAGCCAAGAAATATCAAACCCTTTCCTTATTTATCTTTTCATCATTTTATTGACCCAGTTAGTCAAATTTTAACATGTTTAACCAAACAAACACGACAATAAGCTAATAAAACATGCATGTTTACACATAATAATCCCTCCTTGATGCCACTTGTCCTGTCCTCATATCAAAGTGACTCTGAAGTGCAAACTGCTCCTGACGGTCAGATCAGCACCTTGAAAGGCACTTTGTGTGAGCTGGTGAATGAGAGGTAAATTGTAAAGCACATTGGATAAAAGCACTATATAAATGCATTCCATTTACATTTACCAAAAGTTCACAAAAAAATATGAATATATAAATAAAATAGATAAGAGAGGACTTGACCTCAGTGCCCTCAATTGTAGCTACAGCCCTGTCTTCAGAACTGTTTTACATATTAATACCTACGGCCGAAAAACATGCATATGGATGTCCAGACAGACATGTGCTTTGTTAGCATATCCAAATGACATTTATTCAAAATAGTGCAGTGAAGGTATCATTGTTTGGAGGTCAGCTGTTGATATGCTGCCATAAATGGGGTTTAACAGTGGTTTACTGTCCCGAGCACACAGGCAGCTTGTTGCAGGCACCTCATGTGGCCTGCCAGTGTTTGAAGCTAATGGGATCATGTAGCCTCATCAGGGACGTGAATAATAGAAACGCCTAAATCTTGAACAGAGGATAAACAGGCCTCAGACTCCAGCGCCAAACAAAAGTGTACGAAAGTCTTGAAAAAGTAAAAAGGTGGGGGAACTTTGAAACCTGGTTAAATACGTCATGAAGAGTTTCATAACAGCGACTCGGCACATTTATGATTCAAGATTTATGGCAGCTGCCACCCAGTATCGACATGATGGACTGATGAAAGTGCAAAAGAAAGTTTTGTTTTTGTTTTGTATTTGGCAGCAACGCTGTTCAGTAACAGATGAACTGAATCTGTGAAACCGAAGTTATAATGAGCCATCATTTGAGGTCATTATCAGGATTATGATGATGGCGAGGACACAAATGAATGTGCAGCACATTACACAATCCTTTATGTAATCTCCGGAGTCTGGATCCAAATAGTCGAAAATAACACGTCAGTTCCTGAGACACAGTTTCAGCACTGAGCTGTAAAATATTTGCAATGCAAATAGTTAAGTTAAAGCCCCTACGTCTTTGAATATTTCTGACTTTAGTGACTTGTTGTATTATCAGAAAACTTAACCTGGCAGAGAGAGGCAACATGCAGTAGACAGCACCCATCTATAAGATAAAACTTCAGCTTGTTTTATCAGAATAATTTCACAGATGCTTCAATCACATAAACGTTGAACACAAAGAGGTATTAATATTGATCTTGACTTTGGCCACAGGTCAGATCTGTTCAGACTGTCTTCTAATCATTTCCCAAAGTTGGGAACACACGTCCACATTTCTGAGGAGGTCATATGTCCTAAAAACACCACATGCACAGCTCATGTTAATGTTGCCAATTTGTGTAGTGAAAAGTTTAAAAAGCTCTGATGGTAACTTATCAACAAATTATGACATGACTTTGTTAAATACTTTATTCTAATCAGTCAGTTACAGCAGTGTATGATCGCTTATTTTTGTATAGCAGACCGTTGCTATAAAGCAGCGTTTCCCAAACCTTTTTTCTCGGGACCCACTTTTGTGAGTCAACAAACCTTTGTGACCCAAATCAAAATATGCACGTCTGTGCGCTCCACCTGTTTTCACATGTTTGGGGCCTATTTTTCAACTAGTGATCAATCTGGCAATAATTTTCCATGAATCAATTAGTTGTCAGGTCCATGCAGTGCCAGAAAATGTTGATCAAATTCCAAGATGATGTCCTCAAATGTCTGGTTTTGTCCACAACTCAAGGATATTCAGTTTACTGTCAGAGGAGTAAAGAAACCAGAAAATATTCACCTTTACATAAATAATTGTCTCATAAATAAGAGAAAATAAGCACATACATATATATAATATACACATTTTAAATATTTTATTTATTTATTTATTTATTTATTTATTTATTTATTTATTCAGTGACCCAAATAAAAGCTCCTGTGACCCACCTGTGGGTCACGACACAGTGTTTGAGGATGACTGCTATAAAGAACAGACTGTTGCTATGGATGTGGTTCTGCTTATAAACTCTGGGGGAACAATTAAATCATCACAATGATGACCTGCTCCATGTACATTATCCCTTACATGATGCAGGTTATTCAGTTATTAACATCAATATTCTGGAATCTAATTTATCAACATGAATTAAAGAACACTTTTTTTCTCAAAATGTAATATATCATAGATATTTTATTGATTATATGATCTGGAATAATGAGCTTGTTACACAAAAATAAAGCCTGTGCAATAATGTAACTAATTAGATGAGTCTCCAGTGTATTAACACATTTTGAACTGACAGCTTGTCTTATGATATCGTGCTGTAACAAACACATAATAAAATACAAAATGCTCACACATTCTGATAAGTTACCATGAATGTTATCCTGGGAACATGACCAAGAGAACCAATCTAATTAGCACTGCTACATAAACAGGAGTTGATGTTTGTCAGACTGCTGATGAAGAAAATCTCTCATTTTCTTCCAGCTCTGTCAGCTACAGGAAGGCGAGAACAGCTGTGACAGACATTTTTTTTAATGCCGTTATCTCAAGTTATCACAAGTTAATTATTTCATTATCTCAAGAAAACAAGCTTTGTTGTTTCGAGATAAAACGAGAATGTGTTCATGAGAGAGCAAAAGGAAATTTCCTCTTATTACTTGTAACGTATGTCAGAGTTTGGGAGTGCCATCCCAGCATATAATGTATTTTTCGCCTTTCAGTTATGAATCCTCCCCAACAGTCATGATGGTGATCTTGAAGGCTGAAATCAAGTGACTAAACGAACAAGACGCTCATTTTAGAGCTCAGCATAATTATCCTGTGATCTCAAGAAAACAAAAGTTGTTTTTGCATGATGAATTATCTTGTTATCTTGAGATCAGCCTTTTGTTTTCTTGAGATAAATTAACCAGTTTTCGCGAGGAAGCGAACTCGCCTCGTAAAAATAAGTGCAAGCACAGCTCCTGTAATCAGTGCTTTACACTATGTTTTTTTTTAAAAAACTTTTTGTGCTCAAGGTTCACCAAAGGGCAGGCCAAAATCTCAAGGCACACCTGTATTCATATCTATACAAATTGCACCTCTACAACCAACCTGACCAACCGAGATGACGAGTAACCTGTTGGCCAATCAGAGTGCAGGTGGGTAAAAAACTGATGTGTCACACTTTAATAATTCCCATCATCTGCCGTTGCATGAACAGAGACAACTAGGGTTTGCTTTGACAGTTATATAAAAAGTTACAGAAGGGTACTGAATTTATCTTTATGTGAAAATCAGTGCGTACAAAGTACTGATATAGCAAATCAAAAATTCCAAAGTCATTGATAATTTTTTGCATGGTTGAATATTGCAATACACACCTGGACACACCTGGACTTGCCTCACGGCGAGCCATTGTGCAGCACACTGTTTGGGAACCACTGATCTACACACCACCCATTCCACACATCTTCCATTATAGACAAGAAGGTAAAAGACGAAACAACAGCATCAAAGTGCTTCAGTTTTGCTCAATAATCCTATAAAATCAATTAAAATTACAAGTGAATTAGTTTTACTCGGTGAAAACATGAACTAAAGATGCAACAAATTTAGCCTTTGTGATTGAGCACTCTTTGCATGTTTGGTTTAGATTAGATTTATTTGTAATTCTTACCTATTAATTAATTATTAATGACATCAGCATACAGATTTTTTTTTTAAATCTGTTGTTTCTATATTTTAATAGAACAAAAAGCATTGATTCATCTATTGGAAACCACCCACCCCCTCTCTTTTCCTAAAGGATTGTGTGTTTTTACAGATAAAGGAAAGGAAGCACTGAAGCTTCTTTTCTCCATCTGGTGGATTTAACCAGCTCTTATCTCGACTGCCTCATACTGTACATACTTATAGGTAAATAAATTTGTTTAGGACGCTCGTTCATTAAAAAAAACACTGCTAGTACAGTAGAATGAATAATGAGGGCGGGGAGAGGATTTCTCTTCTGGTTTAATAAATCTGGTCAAAAACATTTATTCGCTCATATGTATGCATTGCTCATTCATGCACACGGAAAATACATAATTCAGAATACGTACCTTAAATATTTAAATATATAAATGGAATACATTCATCATTCATCTATGCACACATGCGTTTGCATTATTTGTTGCTGAATTGTAACATAAATGGATAAATGCTGTTTGCATTTTCATGTGTTTTAGAGCTCATCAAACAGACGACGTGTAATGAAACTAAAACCATTTATGTACTGTACGCTGAAACAAATGCTGAACAAAATCACAACATGGAAAATGTAACAATGAAGCCCTGAAGCTGCCTTTTGCCTATTTTTATCACTTGAATATTTCTCCCACACATGGTGACTCAAGCCTGATATAACTGATAACTGATCATAAAGTTTTTAAATGATCAAAATATGAGGTTTTCACTCAACAACAGTAGCTAATATTGTATGTTCAATGCATGATTGATAATTTAGTAGTTTGGCGTTTTTGAAGTGGGGGTGTATGAGGTACTTATCCATAGTCAGTGTACAGTAGATGGTAATCTGCATGCATCCAGTTTGAAGAAGCAGAGAGGAGCCAGTGATTCTGAACCAACACCTTAAAACACTGAAATCACACAATAACACAAACAAACAGTACCACTTTACAATAAAACTACCCTTAGACATGGTATATTATTAGGTTATTAATTAGGCTGTAAAGACTTTATAACTCATTAATGAACTGTTACAACACATACTGTATGATAAAAATGGCATCAGTGACCTGTTGCTTGCCCATATTTGAGCCCACATTTATCAGTACTGTGGTACTATTAAACCTCATATCTCATTGCTTACTTAGCTTGCTTTGTCTCGTTCATTAGCCAGCAATTATACCCGATCTCATCCCAACTCTTCACATACCGAGGATTAGCCACTGTCCCTCGATGTCTGAGACGCTGCCAGAAAGGCTTTTTGAAACATGGTAAACACTGTGAAATGGTCACAGTCTGCACAGGTTTATTTACCAAAGCTACTTGGGACAAAAGACACACGTCACCGAGGCGACTCTCGCGAGACGAAAGTCACATGATGCATGTGACGCACGTAACATTATGTACCTTACAACTTTTCACATTTTGGTTTTCACACAGACATGAACCCCTGTCTCCTGGGTGTAAGTCCTGTGTTTGTTTTTAGGACAGCTGAAGATATGACGGGAAAGGAGAAGAGGAGTGAAGGGATGATATGCAGCAAGGGGCCACAGGCAGGAGTCAAACCCGTGGCACGACTGCAGAGGACTGATGATGCCTCAGTACATGGGACACATGCTTGAGCTACCAGGGTGCTTGTTTGTTTGAGCTGACCATCCCGCCTCTTACAGTACATATGCATTACTATGTCGAAAGCCCAATTCGTCTCTTTGAGCTACTTACGGGTACTGTGCATGTCTGTATGAGTCACCAAGGGGTGGTAAGAAGAAGAAGAAGAATGCCCAGTTTCCCACATCTTACAAGATTTCACTTAATGGAGGTGAAAGCAACGGTTTTTAAATCAGTCACTCGTCGTTTTCATCTTTTTTTAAGACTCCGTGGCACACAAAGTACTTCAGAGTAAAACACAGCATGCATCTCTCATGTCTCTCTTGATCTGGGGAATTATTACTTTGACAGCGGCAGTAAAACTGTATTTCGCACTTTGATGGTGAACAGTGGACTGTACAGACCACGAACCAATGATGATCCGTTACATCACTGCTAAATATAAACAATTCATAAATCATTTATAAGGGTAGTCATTTATAAAAGTGGTACCAAACAAACTACCTGATTGATGCAACAGTGGACCAGCCACTCCTGTATTCTGTAAAGTAAAATTACTGTTTTTGCAAAAGCAGTTTCGCTGGTTTGGAGAGAGCGATATTTGACTTATATGACAGCAGGTTCCAATTGGAAAGGGCTCTCCAGCCCTGAGCCCTTTTTAGGTGACTAACATACGTTTTGTTGCTCACCCTGTCCACTTCAGTTAATTGTTTAGCTTCTGTGCTGGTGCTCCTCTCTGCAACCTCAGTCATACAACCCCACTTCAAGAAAAAAACCTGAACTGCCCCTTTAAAATGCTCTCTCCGGTATCTTGTGAAATATCCTCAGATGTTTTGGGACGTGGAAGAAAACAAGTGTTAATATTTGAAAATGGACAAGCTCTTTCAGAGATCCGAGGCGCTTTGGCATTACCAGAGAGAGCCAATTTAGAAAATGGCTGCGAGTGGGAACGTGTAAAAGCCAAAATGTCGTAATGGATGTGCACTTATGTGACTCTTATGAAGCGTCCTTTGAGCTATTACAGTGTTTCAGTTTAATTCACTGTGATTACACACAAACAGAAACAGAAAAACAGGTCACACTGTGGATGTGGATGTGCGACTAGTTTCAGATTATAAATGTGTTACCAGATATTTTCAAACACAGTGTTTTCATGCTCTTACGGGAGGTTTACAACTGTTTTAATTTAGGTTTCAATTTCACAGTGATAATTTTAAATTAAAGTTTCATATGAAGAATTGAAACGATTTTCTTTTTTTCCAGTAAATTCTCCAAAATGAAGCTCTCCGATGCTCCGGGTAAACATTAGATTTGATGAGTGTTTTCCCTGTATGCTAAAGATTCTGTGGCTCAGTCTCAAAAAAGAGAAACATTTCGCAAGTCTTCGGAGAGGCATAATGAAAAACTCAAACCGCGCTTCCTCTCACTTATTTCCTCAGTTGATCATAAAAAGTGGATCATTTCCACCAAGTCAAATCCTGCGGTTTCCTCCAGAGGTTTTAATGGTTTTTGACTCAGAGTCGGTGGAAATGAAATTTAGCAGTAAATTGCCTCGAGAAGACACATTCATCTGAGGTAACAACATGTAATCACACTCAAGGTGTTCTCTATTTCATAACATGCTTGTGACATTTGAATAACAGCTGCCTGGCACGTCCCTGCTCGCTGATTCAGTCGGCTTTCAGGAGGCGTTCAATACCGGAACGGTGTGTCAATTTAGATTTAAAAACAACATGAAAGTCCCCACAGTTTTAACTAAAGAACATGGCTTCAGGTTAGCCATGAAAATAAATGCTGTAAAGCTGTTTTTCACTCAGAGCCAGGTTGTGTTTTTTTTTATATACCCGTGCTCGGAGCTCCCTCTCAGGGCCTGATTACAGTCCATGTCCAACTGTTACGTTACTGCGAGCTCACAAAAAAAGCATTAATGATACCCTCTTAAAACTCACAAAGAGCATGTGATTTGTGCGTGTGTTTGCATGTGTGTATATATGTGTGCGTTTGAGGCTTGTACTCCTGCAGGTCTGGGGAGGATACTTCACCGTCAGAGTTGAATTATCTTCTTCAGGTTTGTGTCTGGCAGAAAGCAGTGAGACCCAGGAGGCAGAGGAGAAAGCTGAATGGCTCTGCCTTGATATATTTTAGGTTTAACCCTCAGATACACACAGTACACGTTCTAATGTTTGCTATTTTTATACCACAGCTTTTAACCTACCTTAAAGGTCCCATGTGTAAGATCTAGGGGGGATTTATTGGTCGAATATGGTAGAAATTAAATGTAATATTCATAAATATGAAGTCTTTAGAGTATAATCACCTGACATTAAAAATTGTTGTGCTTTTGTTACCTTAGAATGAGCTGCTTATATCTACAGATGGCATGGATTCATACCATATTGAACCACTATGTTTCTACAGTAGCCCAGAACGACATATGTATTATGGAACTAGGCAGTGGATGCAAAGATGGTACCCATTCAGTCTAATGGGATTTGCTTGCTTGGTGCATAACCCCAAAAAGTTTTCTGGATTCCTGCTTTACTTTGGCGGCACACTGAAGAAGTCTTTCTCCTGCTGGCCCTGTCCCGAAGATCCTGCTTTGATCATTAACTTTACATTGTGATGATAGCACAGATATTTCAAGGTTTCTCTGTTTGAGGAAAATATAAAACGTCCACGGATCAAAAGTTCATAATAGAACGAGTCATTATTGACCTTGTTTGCAGTTCGAGGTGTCCTGTCAACAGTTTAACAGATTTCTCTTTTCTCTTTTATAAAAGTGGCTTATGGAGGGTAAAAATGCTTTTTAGGCTGCACAGGATCTGGGAGGTTGTCCTTAGAAACTGTTTGGAAAAAGGCAGGTACTTTCAAAGAACACTGGGCAGGTGATTGGATGAGCCATCTGTCTATCACGGCTAACACGGGCTAACTTCAACCAATCAGGTCAAACTGTTGCCGAAGCCGGTCGTGAGATGAGTGAAAACATCTTTTCCACGGAGAAAATCTCTCAGTGCTGTTCTTTGCTCTTTTATCAATGAAGAAATTCTCTCCAGTTCTGATAATAACTGATGCTATCGCAGTATCTACGCTCAGCTCTTCAGGAGTCGCCATTGTTTGTTCGAAATGAGTCGCTTCCATGGACGTGGTCATCACACCTAAAGCCACACCCAAAGCTGCCAGGAGTCTCTCCTAGGACACTGATTGGCTGCACCACTTTTGGTGCAGACTTAAACAAATAACTTAAAGTCTGGTAAGATGGATTCTCACGTGCTGTCTCGCAAGATAAGAGCCCCAGCGCCCTGTCTTGTTCTATTATTGTAGTCGCTATTGCAGCTACCATAAGTTCTCCTACACACTTGGAAGGGGAGGGCGAGCTGAGCAGTATTCAGTTGGTTGCAATTGACAGTCTTACCACTAGACACCAGTAAATCTTATACAGTGGTTCTTGAAAAAACCCTTTCCCCTGTTTTTTTGTCTTGGTTGTTAAAATCATCCTATTTATTCTGTATCAACTTGTATCAACTGTTTATTGAAGCTATATAATGTTACACAGAGAGAATATTCAAACCCAGGACTCTTTTCTATTTATTTATTTATTTATTTATTTATTTATTTATTTTTTAGTTGTGCTATTCCACTAAACAAAAATATTACAGGTGTCCTGTATTGTATATAATTTCATGCATAATATAATAATGCACAATATAATAAAGCACAATAAATGCATAATATAATAAGTTTATGCAGAATTTTTTTCCCAAATTTTAATCTGACCTTCTGTGTTTGGTATTTCTGGAAAACTTTATTATGCCTGCTTTTATCGTGATGGCCCACTGGTACACGCAAAGCAGTGTAAGAAAGAAAGAGCCCAGTGGGTTGGGCACTGGATCAAAAAGTATCACACATAAAAGAAAAGGAAAAGATCCACACAACAAAGGAGCTCCCCTTTGAACAATGAATTGGCATGACGTTTCGAGCTAACGTCTCTTCCTCTTCCTCTGCTGCTCATCTATACAGAGTCGCCATCTTAAAAGAACAAAACAAAGTGTCTGTGTCTGTTTTGTGCTTGTCCTTTTCTGATTTGTGCTTTGTGTACCACGTGGTGTAATGTGATGGATTATGGGCATTTAAGATGGCGGCTCTGAATAGATGAGTAGCAGTCTGAGGAAGAGCCATTAGCTCAAGACATCATGCCAATAAATTGTTCAAAGGGGAGCTCCACTGGTACATGCAGACATAAAATACAGTGTTTTTAAAAGTGTTTTTCTCGCTGGGGCCTGCATCACAAATTCGTCATAATGATCAGGACAATGGCTCTTAAGACAGGTAATAAAATTTGTAATGTTGAAGGAATGTGATTCAGCTTTTTGCAGAACCGACGCTGAGTAATCATTGCAAATAGCAACTTTGCCATCCATTGTCGAAATTTCAAAATACCTCCACACGGTAGACATACTTGAGTCAATGTTCATTTCACTTTGAAGCCTTTATCAGACAATACAGATGACGTGCTGATATTATCATGCATCCCTCGAAAATTTGTTTGGGATCTCCACAAAAAACAAGTAACGAGTCTGAACAGTAGTTTGGCTGCAGCCAAGAATGCTGCACTTCAAGAAGAGCCTGTAGTATTTTAGCATCACTATCTGGAATCAGTTAGAGAAAGAAACAAAGCAGTCGACAGTCTTTCAAATGTAAATCCTGACACTGGTACAGTTGATCAACAGACTCAGCATCTGTCACTACTGTTTCCTGCATTTTAATTGTTTGTTTTTAATATATGCATCCCTCGAAAGCAGTATTTATACTGAATGCATTATCCTGTAAAAATAAATTAAACAGAAAGAACTGCACTTCAAATGCAAATGCCTTTATTACGCTTGTCTGTATTCTGAACCCAACACATATCCACCTCACGGCCTTAATAAGCCACACAGGTTCAAAATGTGTTGGCTGCAGGTTATCAACTTGTCATTATGAGTCAGTAAAGACTTTATGAGGCTGTGCTGGAGTTCCTTGGATCTATTTTCCCTCATTACAACATCAGGAATGCATCTCGCAAACTTTCAAGATCTCAGTAAAAGATTTTTGTGTTTTAATAATGTCAGTGGGAAATGGTGAAGTAGGATAAATGTAGGGAAAAAAGGAAAAGAAACTGTGTTTAGCTTATTGTTGTTGGTAATAAAAGGCTGCTGACCAGTTGACCTGTTTTTACGTCACATGGTGTAATTTTTCAGTCAGTTATGACAAATCTTGTTAAGACGCTCTGGTTACTGTGACACAAACTGGGTCACTGTAACAAAAAACATCTAGAAACACAATTTATTTTCCTAGGTGTGAGCAAAATGTCTTTCATTGCATCAAAGGTACATTTTATCTTACTGTGAACAAAATAATCATTTCATGGAATTACAAAGCCGTTGACTGTATGCTCTTTCATCCTTTTTTTTCCGGGGAAGTGTTGAGGTGGGCAGGTGCACACCTCAGGTGGCACAAGAATAATCTGGTTTATTAATGGACGCTGAGAGACTCAGTTACAGGGTGTCGAAGGTGCATGTAAACAGCTTAACGGGAGTGTAGCAAGGTTATTCTCTGCATGAGGCCAAAGGACAAGTTTGTATGAACACTGATTATTCAAACTAATAATACAACAGAAATGGTCATAGGAACACCGAAGTGTAATTATATTTGGAGGGGATTGTCTTTTGTTTTTGTTGTTGTTTTGTTACCTCTGCCAGGCTTGAGTATGGAGGGGATCATATGATCGCTTGCATGTGCCTGTGTGTGTCTGTCTGTGTCTGTGTGTGTCTGTGTGTGACCAACAGACCCTAACAACATATCTTTTTTTAATGCCTCCATGCCAGCCACAGCTGTGGCCAGAGACATCATGTTTTCAGGTCATCCCACTCTTGTAAATGTGATGTCTCAAGAACATCTTTAAGGAATTTCTTCAAATTTCACAAATGACCACTCGGACTCAAGATTTTTGAGGTCAAAGCACATTTTTGACGATTTGATTGGTGGCTAATTATAACAAAATTTCATATGTCTAATAGAATATAAGCAAACTGGATAGTAACTACTTCTATGTAACTAGTTACATGTAACACAAACACAAAATAAATACAACTGTAATCTGTTACAGTTACCAAACAAATATGTAATCAAATTACAGATTCTAATCAAAATGTTGTTGATTACAAAGGGGTTACAGCCAAACAAGCTGAAAACACACCTCTGCCATCATCTTAGGTATTATGGTTTACATGTTAGCAAAGAGATTCCTATTTACACATCAAGCAGACACACAGCAACATTAGCATTAATTTTGTGTTTCTGGTCCAATTTGCCTTCCTTTCTTGTGGTTTGGTCTCTACCAGCTCCTAAAAAAAAAAAAAGTGGCTCTTCAGCTGTTCAGCTGTCGTCTTTCTTCACCGGTTAATTAACAACTTTGACTGCCGTTTGGTGCAGGACAGGTGAGTTTATTAAAGGTTTGTTTTGCAAGAAACAGCTGCCTGATACAGCTGGAATAGTCAGTCAAGTATTTAGTTACACTGTACTTTGCACTTTACATTGCACTTCAATCTTTTTACATTTTATCCTGTTTTATTCAAGGATTTTAATAACTAATGGATTTTAAGTTTTAATCATCTTTTACTCCTTTTGGCTGCCTGTTTTTTTCATACAATGCTATATTTTTTTATTGTTGTTTATGTGTAAACACTGGTTTTGATAGGTGCTATACAAATAAACTATTAGTATTGCCAGCAGTGGTCAAACTATATTAAAAATATTAATAAGTGGGGCTTTAAAAACTTGTGCACAGCCAATGAACACTACAGTTTACTCTAACAAAAGCAATGGTGATGTTAACACCTCAGTCTTATTTTGCAATTTTTTATATATTATTGTATTCTGTTCTTGTCAACGTGTTTTCTCTGCAAATATTTGCAGGACACGTGACAGGTGTGTGCCTGTGTGAGCCTTTATGTAAACAGGCGTGTACCAGACTGCGGAGACAACTCCTCAACTGACTGACGGCTCCCACAGGTAACCGACTCCTCCAGGGTGACAAACACACTATTTAAAGAGCCAAGATGGTTCTGAACCTGGGTCAAGTAACAGGCATCTAACTCACCCACAATGCATTGCTCCAGCCTCTACCTGCACAGGATGATGTACTTCTTGCCAGACTGAATGCTCTGTCTGTTCTGAGTGTGTGGTCATGGACTGCTGGTTTTATTCCTGCTTATTTTAGTACAGAAGGTTAAGTTGTTTGGTCTGGGTGAATATTTGATTCTGATTGGCTGTAGAGTGTCTGTTGTTTCCTAATAGTGGACAAGGACAACAAAAAAGTTGTCTTTTACTTTCCTTGATAATGGATACCTGAGTCGTTCCAGTGAAAATGACTTCATTGTTCTAAATGAATGCTCTGGAGGGAGTAACCATAGCAGTCAAAGCCTCCAACGCATTGCAACATGTTAACAAGCTAACATCTAATTAGAACAATGACTGCTAAACATTTCCTTCAACCTACTGACAACTTTAATGACTGGGACGCAGCTGAAGAAAGAGAAACTGAAAAGGAAAAGGAAGAAATAGCACAAAGAATTAACACTAAACTTAATCTAAACTTACTGATACTTTCCATCACATGAATGATCACGTCACATCCCGTTTGCTGTTCAACTACTCCAGTCTGCAGCCGAGAGTAGACATGGGCAAACATTTGTTGGTGGAAAATCTTGATATTGATTTGGGGACAATTACGTGGTTGATAGATAGCTCGTCTCGTTGTTACAGTAGATTCAGATTTTAACAGTCGGTAAAAGTTTACTGGGAAAGTCATTTCTCACATACTGTCAGATTATATTTACTGTTTACTGTCAACTGTACGCAGCATTATTGACTTTGAATCTTGCTAGCATAACTTTAATTTAGAGTTCTATGAGCTGAGTGTACTAGAAATACATCCGCCGCCAAGTCATGTATGTAGCGAAACCTGCGAGCTAGTTCAGACAGTCAGCTCGAGCTGCACCGCAATCACACATGACACGAACACACCTTTCCAATCTGGCGGTTTATTTAAACTGCCAAAACCTCCTGTCTCTCCCTCTGCCTGTCACTGCCATTGCCACCTTGCATCAGCCTCACTCCCTGTTTATTCAGCCCCACCACCACCGCAGCATCCACCTGCAGGCTCTAACAGGGGGTCCAACATAATGTGTTCATCCCTCCTCAGTATCTCTGTGTAAACATAATCTGTGAGGAGTGATCAAATCTGAGCCTAGATGCCAAACTCTAACTATGTTCTGCTGCTGCAATAAACATTCTTAAGCGTAGATTGTCTGACTGAACTAAGGTTTTTTTTTTGCTGAAGTAGTGAACAACATTTACACTGCATATGAACCCTCAGGTGTTACCATAGTAAAGGCGTCATAGCATGAGAAAAACTTCAGATTTTGATTGCAAAACACATGAAAATGAAGATGAAAGCGACCACGGTATCAGTGGGATAATGCTCTTAGAGGTGTCCATAGTCAGGAATTAATGGACGACGCAGAAGCCAGACCCATCCAACACAATAATGTACACCTCGTCAGGCATTATCCCTTACCTAAGTGATATATTTAGAACATTAGCAATATTAGCATCTGTTCTGAGTTTTGTCTGATGAGTATTCACTCTCCTTTTGTCTCTGGTTTAGTCTCCACCAACTCCTGAGGAAAAATAATGTGGTTCTTTATTCAGATGGTTGATTTTCTTCACCAGTTTGGTGCTCTGCAGTCAGTGTACAGTCAGTTTATCACAGTTTATGTGCTGCTGCTGACAGCGCGCCTGATGAGAGGATCAGACTAAACCATACATTAAGTGTGCTGTAAAACTACAACAATGAGCCAAATGAGTTTTAAAAAGCTTCACAGAGCCGCAGAGTTGGGTGATAATTCTCTGTGGGTTTGTCACAATGAGTAACCCATTTTACACTAATCCACTGTTAATATATTTAAAAAAGAGTTCACCTCCGGATAGCCCTTGATAGTCATTTTAAACCGGGCGAGTGTGATAAAGGATTCAAACAGCGGGTAACCAAGGGAATCACAGCATGGTACACTTTAGAGAAGGATGGGAAATTAGAGAGCTTCTGCAATATTAAAGATAAAAATGATGTGGCTGAGGATGAAGTCTTTAGGTACCTATTACAAATATTATAAGAAACAAATCAAAAGAGGCAGAAACCATGGGAAACAGGCGTTCACACTGCCAAAGCAAGTGTGAAAAACAAAAACAAAACAACAAAAATGTACATTGCCAAAGTAAGTGTGCAATAAAAACCACAAAAAAATGTACATAAACATTCTTCTTATAACACACATGCATATTTACAAATCAGTACATGACTTAAAAAAGGTGCTACAGAGTGCATTTAATGCGCATCAGAGTTTGGTTGGTCTCAGTGTGTTTCCTGGGTCAGAATCGTACATTGGCCCCCTTTAACTGGGGGCCACTGAGGAATAAAAAAAGATTCTGTTTTGCATTGGAAATAGAAAATCTTTCCAGTTAAGATATATAGAAAAAGGAATAGGAAGGAATTCCAATGATGCTGCGTTCATCTTTCTTGGTGTGTTAATCTTAGCGCAGCTCACAGAACTAGAATAGTATACATTTACATTAATATCATAATATATTATAATAATATTATAATATTAAAATGAAAGGCATAATATGCAATACTTTCATTAAAAACGTATAGACTCGGGAACATAATCCCTTTCAATCATCACTTATCACCCACTAGAAGTGTGTGGTGATGACTGTATCTGCAGAGACTCTGCCTGCATTTTTCATTATTCTGCTGTGCTCTGCTTTACTAACTCAAAACGTTTGCTGATCCTGGGAATGAGACTCAGCAATCAAGTACCATTCTGTCGTGTTTACGAACAGTTCGATCAAATCCTACTGAGTCTACCTTTAAAGGAGAAATCTGTCATATGTTTAATGCAATAAATCATGAAACGATCGTGATGTGTCATCAGAGATGAAGGAAACTTGTTAAGTTGAAATACTCGCTGCTCTGACATCAACACTGCAGCTGCGGCGTGTTTTAGCTTGCCTGTTTCATGTTAATTAAAGTTCAGATTAATGCTGAACATTCACTTGATGTGTCTGTTCATGAGCCGTAAGAAATCGTCAATAATCTTTCAGATGGAGTAGATGTTTACAGCTGTTAAACTGAACAATATGTTAATGGAGTCTGGCAGGCAGCCAGTTTAGCCTAAAGCCCACAGTGTCTATTTTTGGAGCAGTCGGCTTTTGTTTTCAGGATTATGGACCAAACTGTACATTGACGGTGAGAACAGTTGATCAGATTACAGCGTAGGCCTCATCGTCACTTGTTATTGTCAGTTTACAATGTTGTGCACATCTTGAGCTCCTGCGGTGCTGCTGCAGTCTGCCTGAGCCTCCACAAGTCTGCAGAGGGGGAGTCAACTTGCTTCAACCATAAATCTTATATAAAATAGCATTTCAGCCCATTTAATATACAATTTATGGGTCCAACTCGCTATTTGGACTGCTGTACTTATTTTCTCACTGCTACATATTGCTGATTTTATTTGTGTTAGTCATTTAAAATGTACTTTTTTTAAAATTAAAAGTAAAACTCTTAATGTTATTGACTCTCATTTTGGAAACCATTTTTTCTCAAATAATAATGAACAGCTTTGGGCAGAAGAAATTCCTGCTTCCATCGTATTACTTGTGCTTTCCCGGATGAAGTATTTGTATTCAGGTGCGTCTCTAATAGCTAGTAAAAAGCTATCACAAGGAAATGTGGTGGAAAAGTGGATCCTTGTACCCAGGAGCAATGGATAGAGGTAGTAGAGGAAATCTGCATAATGGAAAAACTGACACATGGTTCGAGATCGCAAGAAACACAGTTGGAAGAAGCTTGTTCTGGGGTTTGTTTGTCAGTCAGCTGGTTTTATATGTTTTTAAATGTTGAAATCATCAATAAAAACTAGTGGGGAAACAAAAGAAGTTCACCTCTTTGTTAAGGACAGCAGAGTTACCACAGAGGTTTCTGTTTACGCTTTATTTGGACAAATACATTTTCCCCAACGTTTGTGGCTTTGTGTGAGTCAAAGGGGGGCTGATTTAGATGCAGTGTGTTTGGACAGACAAACACATCACATCATGTCACATGTTGTTTCTAGCAAATGGATGACTAACACTGCTGAATATGTATGTTATAAAAAAAACAAATACCAGAATGATGACCACACAGTCTCTGACAAACAAGGCACGCCTTCACATGTTCAGCTGATATTTGCGTCATCAGTCATCTCAGGCTCTGAGTGACAGTGGCTAAAAAAACGTGTGTTATTATGTGATGTTTGTTTTTCCTTTATTTTCCTTTGGGACACTGATACGGGCAACATCAAACATGATGGCTTTGAATTATTGTGCCACCCAGCACTTTAAAACGTCCATATATCTGGAAATTCTTCCCAAAGTGACTGATGGAGACAAACACTTTCAGAAGCATAATTCAAAAAGAGAAATTATCAAGAAGACATCCTGGACAGTTAAAAGATACTTTCAAAGTTACTGAGTTGTCGCCATCCAAAAGACATCCACTGACTTTCAAAAAGCAAAGAACTGAAAGTGGATTCTGTCACTTTTATGGTTTTGATGTGACATGAGAAAGGCTGAAATATCAGGATGAAGCAAAGTATCACAGGAACAAGCAGCTTTCAGATTATTAACATCTGACAAAGGCAAAGTCGAGCCAAGACGGAGTCCTTTGAGGACCAAGTCTGCAGGTTTCAGTTCAGATAGCATCTCGTTTATATTAACCATCTGCTCACTAATAATGAAAGAGTCATTTAAACTTTCATTAACAGGATCATACGGAAGCCCTGAGAGGCAACTGAGAAAGAAAAATATTCTACTGATCTGTTTTCTTAGTCTGATCTGAATTGTTTTCTCTCCTGTGTTTATTACTCAAAAAAACAAGTGAAAAAGTGGGTTTGTAAAAGGTTTTGTAATCTTTCTATGTTCCTTTAAAAAAAAGTTTTGCTAGGATCATTCTGTCTAAGTTACTTGTTTTTTTCAGTGAAAATAGGTGATGTTACATAATGCTATCACCCACTATGTGGGCCACTTTGTGTTTGGAGTGTGTGGAGGAATTAAAACTCACCTGGAAGAAAACAGAAATGCTTTTAGTCCTAAAACTCGGGGGTCACCTGGGGATGCGTCGAACAGTGTTTTTGTGCCTTTCTTGTTGGCGCCCACTGGATCGTCTTGTCACTTTTTGGATAAGCTAGAAAAACCATGAGCTAAAAAGTTATTTATTAACCAAATCTTTGCCTCAACTCCAAGATTAAACATGCAAGAGACTCCACACCTAATTTTAAGTTGTCATTATCGATTTTAGATGATAGGTATATACATTTAGATTTTTACTCGTCGCACTGCTGGCACAGCTTCAAATGAGACTAAACATCCCTACAGATTTTCAAATGACTTTTACCCGACTGTTAACTGAGTTACTGTAAGACCACCCACCAACTCTGGTCCAATACAGCTGCTAGACGGAGCATCTATGTTTCAGGTTGTATTTGACACAGAGATAGCTGAGCGGACACACCCTCAGAGTTTCAGAGCAGAGTTTTACATATTTGGCCATTTTTTAAACATTCAAGTTTGTCTGGTGGTTAATAACGCATTTTTCTGTGGTATGACAAACTTATATTTATTATTGCTTTATACTGACTTAATGCTTTTAGTATAATTTAGAACATGAGGTGTTGCTCTTTAGCTTTTTGCGAAACTTATCCTGCCAAAAAATGAAACAAAAAATAAACAACAAAAAATGCTTTTTTTTCCCCCACACCTGTTACACAGATGATTTTTAAAGAACTTATCTTTACTTAAAACATTATCCTGGCAAAACCTTTTTTGACCTGTTCTTTAGTCATTGGAGAGAACATTTTAGCTCAGACTTGGAAAATGGGTCACCACATTTTTTTTGCCTCTCAAGGCTTCCATAGAATCGTGTGATGCTCTCTGGATACTGAACAAAAACCATCACATTATAATTTACAATAAGAACTAAACAAATCAAATTCCCTAAATTTCCACAAAATCAGTAACTAAACATATTTCATAGTTTTTAAATATTTTAGGAAAACTTCTGTGTCCAGCTTTAATATAATCTTGTTGGATCAGATCAGTAAAACAACACTGAACAGCATTTTGCTTTTTAATTTGACTGCCAATGAGGAGAGTTGAACACCAGATTTTGAATTTGGCAATTAAAAAAACATTCATTACAGCACAAGATCAAAGAGTGTGTGTCTCTGCTACATTTTGTATTCATTTGATCAAATATAAATTGCCCTAATGGCCAGTGAAGGTTTCCTACAGGAGCATAACTTATAAAATACAAATTTTATGTTTCAGGATGACACATTTATTATGTTTTGTAATGATGTGAAATGTGTAAACTAATTTTAAAATGTTTCATTGTTTAAGTCGCTCGTGGTGTCATATTAAAATTCAAATGCAGACAAATGTCAAATAAATTATGATCTATTTTCTTGACGAACCGTCACATTAACTAAATGACTCATAAATAATTCAAAGTGTTGTGTTTGCACATCCTTTAACTCAGGGGATAAACAAATTAAGGTGGCTGAATTTCTGAGGAGGCGACTCTGTAAGATAACTTCTCTGTCACCTCTATAACACGAGACTAAATGACCAGTTCAAGGGGAGAATGAAAACACAGAGTTTTACAGTGTAACATTCATTTTGCATCCTATGTGTAAGTGTATTTATTTATTTATTTATTTATTTATTTATTTATTTATTTATTTATTTATTTATTCTAGTCTAGCAGGGATAAGACAGACGGTGCTGATGCATTTTCCACCACTAGATGTCAGCATCAACCAGCACCTTCACCTGTGTAACATTGACTGTCGATGCTTGATAACGACAGACTGACCTTTACAACAGGTCAATGTCACGTTTATGACACTAACCGAATCACTGACTGAAAACACTAGTGGGAGAAACCTTGAGGAAGAGCAACAGAGAGGGGATGATTGTTGCAGGACAGAGAGGTGTGGCAGTAGCAGAGAATCACAACGTAAAGAAGCAGGACTATTGCAGACCAAAAAAAAAACACTACAGAGTACTGAAAACACAGAGCGACAGAGTTTTAATATTAGGTGTAGAACTGTGAGGCAGCAGGGCTACGATATACAGCACCACCGAGGACTTCATGTATAAATAAAATATAGCAGATTTGTGCCAAGTGACTGTAACACTGAAAGAGGCAACACAACAAATGCATTTTGCATTTACGAATGTTCCTTTGATAAATACAGTTCTTCTGCTCTCACTGTGTGAGTGTGTGTGAGTGTGTGTGAGTGAGTGCACAGCAGTGCAGTGAGCTACAGAAACCTCCAAGAAAGGCTGAAGACAAGGAGCTGGCCTTTGAATTTTTGCAGTGGAAGCAATTGAGACACTTTGAGAACAGTGCTGGATAAAACACAATGATAGCATCTAAGTACATTTATATTTTTCTATTTTATGCATCTACGTATTTATATTGTGCTGTTTTTCCTCCACTACATTTGACTGACAGCTTTAAATATTTCTGATGGATTAAGTGTTCCTTTATGGGTTGAAAAACAATCTCCTGCTTCTTAAATCTTAAGTCCTTTGATTTGCTGGAAAAAAATGCCCTGACACAAAGCTGAAAACAGGCCAGTTATTCTTCACTCATGAAACTGACATCAGTGATACAAACATATGACGATCTTAGATAGATTTTAAGTGTAGATTATGTTGCTTTGCTGTACGGTAGAAGTACAGTAAAGTAGTGAAAATTAGCACAACCATAAGCATCTCTGGCAATACGATGCAGCATACACATTAATGCCCCATAATAATCCAAACACATCATATATAACCATAATATAATACAATACATACTTTCACATCTGATCCTTTCAGAACATTTGACTTTAAACACATTTCACATACCCCAAGATCACTTAACTGTGAGAGAAAGAAAGAAAACAACCAAAATGCAACATTAATAAAAGCTTTGGCTAAAAGTTTTGAAAGCAGATTTAAAAACAAAAAAATGGATTCAGCATTGTGGATTGAGGCAATGAGGGCTTTTCCAGACCACAGGAGCAGCAGCACAGAAGGCAGCCTCATGTGAGCAGTGGCAAGAGGTTGTATTTTTAAAATGAAATTGACATAACAACAAGAAAAAAAAGCACAAAGTCTAACTTTTGTGGTTGTATTTTTTCCTCATGCAAGGAGGAACCACTGAGAGAACAACAGCTTCAGTCCCCGTGATACGACAGTAAGTATGACACGCTAATTAATCTAGTAAACATATGCACATGCACAGAGCAACATAACACAAACAGTAAATTAACATCTACTTAGGATGCAGTATTAGCACATTACTCTCAGGCAGCTAGTGCAATGGCTAGCTTGGTTAGCACAAAACTGAAAACTAACTACAGATTTCAAACAACTCTTACAAATTAGTTACAATAAGTGACACAAATAATTTGGGGTGAGGGGAGAAAAAAACAGCAAGCATGAACCTTTTACTATATAAATTATTAATATTGAAAATGCAAATTAAACTTTTTGGTACTAAAATGATCAAATTAATAGCTTCTTCAGTCCACTAGATGGTGCTGAGTTTGTTTTTGTTTTTTGTTTTTTCTGGTGAGGTCAGCAGAGGTCACAGTCAGATTAGGTTTTGATATGGGCACACAGAGGCCGCTCTGACCGCTTCAGCTTCGTGGTGCATTACATCAGTGTTGCTGCAGATAAGACCAGCCTGTGAACACATATATGTAAATGGGAGCTGCGTGTTTTTTCTGCCAAAAAAGAAAAGCAGAAAGCACTGTAACGTTTTTCTTGTTATATTCAAGAGTTTATGATCTACAAGGGTTGGAGGGGAAAGTTCTGATTTACTCCATGTAAAATATAAGTAGTATGATATAAACATGACTTAGTGGAATAGTTGAAAAATGTAAATCGTATTGTGTTTTTGTTTTTGTTTTTTCCAGAAAAACTGCAGCTCCATCATGGGGGTGATGTCGACGTACGATCCAAAGGATGCTGGTCAGTCTGTCTACTTGACGATCCTGATTTGCTGCAATAAAAATGACTGAAGTGAGATGAAAAGACTGAAAACTTTTATCTTACTAGATAAAACAGATGTTGACACATTTGCAGTTGGAAAAAAGGCAATGAATTGCAAATATATTACAATGTAAGTTATTGCAAAATGTTATCGTGACTTGAGTATTGTAGTGATAATATCTCATAGAAAAGTGTAATAAATCACAGTATATTTCAATATATGTTATTGCAAAATGTATAAAATCACAATAATATCATATCATGACTTGAGTATTGTGATAATATCACACAGTGGAGCCTCTGGTGATTCTACCCCGACCAGTAAGGGTGGATAAAAGATGCCTGCTCGTGGTTGTTTGGTCACAGCTCTCAATGTAACAATGTCCGTTAAACTGTAACTGCTCTTGAGCTTTTTGGCAGCGGTTGCTACGAGCAACAGAACATTTAACTGAAACTAATGAGTGACACAAGTGACAAAATACATTCAGTCTGAAAGAACAGCTCTGAGGGAACATAAGAGGCAGCCTATATATGTAATTTAAAAAAGGTTACCTTGGAGGGGGCACCCTGCAATATCGCTAATGGATATATAATAACCTGGTCTTTGTTTTCATAATAACCTGAAGAGAAAGAATAAAAAGGTCATTTATGATAATTGGCTGTATGTCAGTGCCTTCAAAATGACCCATATAACCCTTATAATAATGCTTGGTGTGAGATAAACATGAGCACAGCTCAAGATGTTGCACAGTGAAAACAGAGCTGAAGAAACGTGTTTTACTGTAAGAATCCCTCTGGAAATCCAACAGTTATCGTTAATAATAAATACAAACCAAGATTTGTTTTCCACTCAGTTTGTTGCCTCCTGATAACAGAGACCTCTTCATAGATTCTGTTTGTTAGTGTTTGGGACGACTCCAAGGACAAGACGGCATTACAACGTTATGAATTCTTTACGATGGGGGTCGGTGATTCTTCTAAAGCGGAGTTTGTCCTGTGCAGAAAGATGAAGAGCAGTCTGCCAAACACCTCCTGTAACAATGTCTCTTTTGTGCAGCCTCATGCTTCTTGACATGATTCTCTAAATGACTCCAGGAGCATTACAGTGTGTTTAGTTTTGTTTTTTTTACTCCAGTGACCTGAAAAGTCCCACATCCTGACCTAATAAAACACATCTGACATCTGAAGGTGGAACAGGGTGTTTGCAGCATGACTGTGCTATGAGGTAAAACTGCATAATTGTCTCAACTCACAGTGGGTCAAGAGCAAATAGTTTCCTGCACTTATTTTAAAATCCATCTTGAGGGATCCAGACTGCTCTATGGGAAATACTTAATAACTTAATGGTTTATAGTATCATTAAATGTATGAATGATACTATAGATTATGATGATGAGTCCAGGGAGGAGGATAATATTCCAAGAAAGAACTGCTTGACAACTGCTTTTTTTTCTTGTAATTTTCTTGTTTTTTCATGTAAATCTCAGAGAATATCCAAGTTTTTCCCCATTAATTTACCACTTTAATCTCAGAGAATCTCTGAGTTTTTGCTCTCGTAAATTTACATCTTTAATCTCAGAGAATATCCAACTTTTTCTCATAATTTTACGCATATAATCTCAGAGAAGATCAGTGTTTTCTTTTTGCTGTCTTGTAAATTTACAGCTTTAATCTAAAAAATATGAAAGCATGAAAGCTGCACCTGTTTTCAACAGTGAACATTCATCAGGTCATTCACATAATTTTTCACTGCTTCTTCATAATATCTTTAATTGACAAACAGCATATAAACTTTGCTGCAAAGTGTTGTGAATATCAAAGAAAAACTGAAGACAAAGATGGAAAGTTGTTGTTTGAGCCCCAGCCTTTTCAATACAACACTGCTGCTCATTCCTCGGTGGAATAGAGCAGAAAACCAGAGACCTTCCACAGGGATGACATCACCATCCAGCCATGAGCTGAAACGTCTGCTGCCCTAAAATCCAGACTCACACACAAGCTGTGAGGCAGATAAAGGAAACAGGCACAGAAATAACACATCACACACACAGGAATCATCACATCTACGAGGAAATATCTTGAAAGATGCACAAAGGAATTCATTGGATTTAATTCCATTGTTCCTTTGACATTTCTTGGACGCTCTGCGTGTCCAATCTGCGTTGGAAATGGTTCACTTGAATCAGGTCCTTGATGTAATCCGTGAGATTTTTCACAGCCTTCACAGACGTCACTGTCTGTTTTTCTCTGTGCAACACAACCTTTAAACTCCGGTGGAATGAACCAGTTTCTCTTTCCTGTAAATAAGTATGTAAAAAAATCATATTGCATTTCTTGACTGCGCTCCAATTCGATTTGCAGAAAGCCCCCACCACCAATTACATGGTCTGTAAATTGTGCTGAAGATGGTCTCATCACTGAAACATCACATTTTTTACTTTGCATCTTTTGCACGTGTAAATATTGATTCTTTTTGCATCTGTGGATCCTCTATTACTTCTTTGTCAGTGTGCAGGGCAGGCATTTTTTCCTTTGAGATGAGGCTGTTTATCTTGGCTACACATACCTGACACTGCTTGTTTAAGAGTCTGAGTTCAAGAGCACAAACCCTTACACATTTGTTTGGTTTGCAAAAAGGAAACAAATTGATGCAATGGTCTATTACAGTATATTTACTCTGACATTCTTATTAATAATGCAGAATTGGCGGGATTAGTGCACATGCAAATCTGGACAGAAGGCTGTGTGCCAAATGCAAATACTGTCAGAGTGACTTTCAGTGATCCAAGGAAAGGTTTCACATTGAAATGAAAAAGAGGCTTGCCACACACCAAAAAATAAATAAATCCACTCTGGGCCAACTTGAAAGTATGCAATATTTATTTAAGCATTTTCTGCTGTGGAAGAGCAAACAACGCTTTTCTGTTATGAGAACAAATCACAGGTGTGATAAAGTGAACTCAAATCATGTGATCACAAGCTCAAAATACATGATTGTGTAGTGCTGCATTTCCCAAACATAGCATTGGGCACAAAATGGGTTGCCAATTGGCAGAGTAAAAATGATTAGCGTTTTTTTTTTTCAAATAGTACCAGGCAACACGGACTGAGAGGCAGAAAGCAGCTCTCAGGAATATCATCCCTATAATGATATCCATCATACATGATGGGACTTTCAGCAATAGCAACATACAGCTGGTTTCAAGAAATGGAACAAGCACCTACCACATTCACACCTGGTATTAAAATGTTATCCGTATCCAAATACGTTATACAGATAAAGAGAAACACATGTTGATGCAAGGTGTAAACGGTACCTGATCAGAAATCACATTTTAGTAGCAGGTATAAATGGGAAGCAATAGCTAATTAACCAGCACAAAAATGCAGATTATGCTTCCAACATAAGACACCATATTCTGCACAGGACACTAATACTAACCAAAAATAACACTCTTGCATTTTGGAGCCAAAACAGCGCACTTAACAAACCCCTCATTCAAGGCATGATGGGAAATGTGGGCCATCACTACAATAGTTTAGCATGAAGACTCTGTAGACCCTGTAAAAGTTACAGGACATTTTCCACATAGGCCACCATGTTATTATCATGAAATAACAATAATATATATATTTTTTTTTAAATCAAAGACTGAATGCACTCACCATTAGATTAAGCTCCACAAGTAGCCAGCCAGTGCCAGAAGAAATAAAGGATACAACACATCCAAATTTTTATTATCCAGCGAAAAAACTGTATGCATGCAACATTAATTATTTTTAAATTGCTTCAAGTAGCTATCAAGTTGCGTGGTCATTTTGTTTCATGCAGTTTGCACCTTGCAACTAGCTGTAAAACCAGCCAAAGGTAATGGAAACACAACAATTCTTATTTTCTGTTAATTATACACCAATGAAAATATACTTATGAATGTTATATTCCATTTCTGCCTCATTCTGGCCATAGACTCCCCTAAATCTTACACACTGAACCTTTAATTTACAATTTCATCCAAAAAACCCCACATAAAATCCAAAGCAGACCTCTAAGAAAATTGAATAAAATAGCCTTGTAAAAAAATAAAATTAAAAAAAAGTACATTGCACTCCAGTCTTCTCCAGGCAGGATGGGTATAAAATTAGTTTTAGCTGGTATTTAAATACGGTCACTAGTTTAATATGTTTATTTAAATAGCTCTAATAATGCTAATATAATGCTATAATAACACAGTAAAGTCAGTCTGTGGTTCAGTATGTTTGCTCCCAGTGAAATTTATAACTCTGGGTATCACGGAAAATCTGTCACTTGCCTCCAGCAACATTTGCCCTGTTGAGGAAGTTCATGATTTTTGTACGCGAGTCCACATTAGCATTTAATAGGTGTCAGAAGTCAGGAATAAAGGCATTGCCAGGTTTTTGTAGATTTACAGCGATGTGGAACAAAAAGGCCACTGGCTAACCTCGTCGCAATCTTTGATCTTCCCTTACAATACCTCAATGTTCACTTCAAGTAATATTTGCCCACTGATTAGATCATCCTCCATAAATGTCCTTTCAACATGCCCGGCTGTAACCCAACGTGTCCAGGAAATGTCTCAAAGGCTCAATTTTGTCTCAGAATCTGGATTCGCTCAGTGTTTTGGTGACAAATGGAAAGAGTTGCGTAATCAGCACCTCTTCAGCTTCATTGTGGGAGAACAGAATGGGGAAAAGCTTTGTTTCATGAAACCAAAACCACAATATGCTTACCTCATGTGCTCCTTTTTATGGTTACCTTGGAAAACGTAGCACATAATTGAGCTGCAGTGTGTCACTAAAATGACTTTTGAGTACCAAGGAGTGTTTACACCCAAGGTTGAAAAGGTATTTTTGTTTGAGGTCTTTGCAAAACAGTTTAAATTACATCCTTGAATAAAACAGAATATATAAAACACACAATAAAATAAATTCAGGACCAAAACCAAGCAACCACAATATCCATAAAGAAAAACCATTACATAAACTTTAACATCCAGCAGACATAAAGTACCATGAAGAATGAGGTACGGAGCTTGGAATAAAATGACTGAATGACCGTTCAATAAAAACGAATTTAATAAGGTGTCGGCACAGTGGCTACATTTTTGAAGTGTTCTCGGAGAAAACTCTTGAGAGCTGCAGCACATGTTAAAAACAGTGTTCAACATTTAACAGCCAAATGTCCAGATGGAGCTAAAAACCTGAGAAATTTAGGAAATGACACAAGTGCACGGTCACAGTTGGACAAAAGCAGCTTTTTCACACTGATCTTATGTAACCATGGGACGGAAAAGTAGTCAGTGCTTCTCTTTTCTCAGAATAGATCGTCCAATCATAGCTCGGCACATGGCTCGCTACAGAAGGTCTGTAAAGCTGCACGTGTTGAACTGTTGTACAAGAGAATTAGTGCAAAGAACGGTTTAATCAGTTTGTTTATCTTAGTTAGCATGTCCAGCTAACTAGCGTAATATACAGTAGTAACCAATCGTCACTTCCAAGGCCACAGAACACATCATTAACTGTGATAAAACACACACAGTGTTTCCCCTCTGTGTGGAAACTCGTCCTTCAAGCTGTCAGACTTTGTATATTGATGTTAGCAGCTCTGTCCTGTTCTTTTTTTAATTTGGCTAAGTTTACATACCAGAGACTCCAGCCCGACGTCACCATAAATAGCTCCATGTTTGCCAGACACATCAGTTAGTCCTGCAATCCTTTTCTTTTGCAGCATTACAAGTGAAACAGACTTTTTAAGAACACCAACAATAAAATATAGACCGTACATATGTCTTACAGTTCTATTGTTAAGTTTTGAAACTACAGTTTGATCTGCCTTTTCACTTTATCGTAGCAGCTCATTCTACTCTTCAAATACCGACGTGTTGTCAGTGTCTCATACTGGTGAGGAGGCTGACTTTTTGTCTCTGACACGTAGCTTTAGCCTCAGTCTTTTTGCACGATATGTAAACTCCTTTTGCAAGGTTCTCATTTCAAAAGAAGTTGGAAAAAAAGTTGACTCTAGACGACATTTTTAGCCAGCTCTTGTAGCTTCATTAGCTAGCTAGATGGCTGATAAAATGTCAACAAAATAATTATTGTTTCAGCCTACAAAATTGAAGGTCAATGGCTAGAAATCTCCTTCTGTCTGAGATCATGGACCCCACTACAAAATCTAATGGTAAATCTGTGATTGAGAGAATGACCGGGGTGGAAACAGTAACTAAGCGGGGCTGGGCCCAAATACATCGCACAGCAAAGCCCAAGAGAACTTAAAATGGTGACGGCACAGAAACAATAATTATGTTTACATGCACATAAATGTTTCCGCTATCATTCAGAATATGACAATAATTTAATACAGGTCATGTAAACAGCATATTCTGTTTGTATATTGCTGATTAGGCCTTGCTTATTTGGAATGCAGTATTTCCTGAATTTTTTGGGCATGCATACAGCACATTCAAAGTTTCCCTCTCAATTGGGGATTTTACTGCAGTTTTCAACACGCAGCCTCATGTGCTTTACAGTCAGCACTGTGTATTATAAACAATCCAACTTGCCAACAGTTTGCATGGAGATGGACAAAGGAAAAGTCTACATTTCTGGTGAGAAGGAGAAACACACCTACTTTTAAACATCATGAAAGACTTGGATATGCTTTGGATATAATATAAGCCATAAGACGTACATAATTACGTTAATCAGAGTGCGCATGGCTGCATGTAAATGGGAATATTAGTGGAAGATTCATTTTCATTAGCAGAATACTGTCTTTTTTGGGAATAAGAGAAAGAAACGGAATATTTTGTGCATGTAAACGTAGTCGGTGCCACCTAGAGTTCCTTTAGAGCCCCGTGAAGCACGTCCTCCCTGGCTCACTAATTAGCTGATGAAAGAGTCTAGTATAAAATCAAACAAGCATAATATTAGAGAGAGAGAGGAGTCTTTCACACAGCAGAAGTGTCTGTCTCAGACAAATACAATGCAGGCATTAACGGTGTCGCTCACAGGCAGACAGTGGCGGCGGGGATGTGCTCATTCCCGCGGCCCGGCACCCGGGCAGACAGTCAGGATACTCACAGAGCCTCAGCCACCATTCATGTAGCAGCACGATCCAAAGATTACCGCACTGGTTCAGCTGTCTTGCCAACTACCACACAAATTGCTTACAGCATGTGGAAAGCATGCGTGCACACTGAGCTAAAATAAGTGACCACGTGGCAGAGATTCAAGAAGCACTCAACAACTCCATTGTGCTGTGTTTGAATGGAAGTTTTAAAATCGGCATTATAGTGTACACATGCACAGAATAAACAGCTTTAATCAAGTGGCTGCTGTGTTTTATTAGTAGCGTTACAATTATTCCACTCACACCTGGTGTATTTCCATTTCTCTTAAAGATTCTGATCTTTGGTCAGAGCAATTTCTAAATAATCTCCTCAAGCTGTAAAGAGGCGTTCAGTCAGCCCAAAGCAACTATTAATCCTTTGCCATGTTGTTATCCTTGTCGGGGAAAAACAAAAGGAGAAAAAAAAAAATGTCAGCACTTAATAAAGTCTTGTCTTTTCAAATTACATCTCACTTAGTTTTTGCTTGTAACTTTGGGAGTCATCTCAATTAGCCATGCAAGTGCACTCCCTCGTGTGTAAGCTAATCAGTCAGAAGCTTAACAGTTAAGTTTAAGCTCTTCACACAGACCCCCGGCTTCTCTGACATTTACCTGGGGCTAATGAGTGCTCTTGTGTAATTACAGGCTGCAGACCCCTGCACCGCTGCAATAAAAGCGTGAGATTCATTAAAGGGCAGCCATGCTTTCTTTCAGGACTTTCAGCACCAGCCTGACTGCTGCCTTCCATCCACTCATACCAGCCACACAATGATTCCTTTGACAGTGTCCAGGGTCATGTATTTTTTTTCTTTTTTTTTTCTTGTGCCAGCAGTTAATCCTGGATTTCAGTAAATATGTAAATGCCCAGTATAGAAGAGAGGACTAACAGTTATTATTAGTGTCATGGTTTTTTTGTGAGCTAATCCAATTAAGTAGTCGGGAAGATTTGCAGATCATCACCTGACTTCAAAATGTTTCTCGTTATCAGACAGCAGGGGCATTTTATTCAGGAAAATAAAAGTTTAAGACTCCACATTTCCTCAGTGATATCTGCACATTCTAGGTTTTTATTTAGGTAATATATTCAGGCAATCATTCTTGCTTAGGTACACAAAGATCAACCAAGATCACCCTAACCTCAACCATTCTTTTTTACTTGCTGTCACTTACTTTTTCCCCAGTTCGTTTTAGTTGAATGTTGAAATTCCTGTGAGTTTATTGAAGGGTTATTCAGATAACTTGTTGCACAGACTATGGGGACTGCCTCCTAAAGAATAATTTAGGGCAGGTTGGTAGATTTCCCCTCCTTTCCAATCAGGGTGTGACCCCGGACGACACCTTTTCTTTGGAGCTTAAGAGCCTTTACACACCAGCAGCAATGCAGATAAACTGAAACTGTAAATAATTCTGAGATGAACTGATGCGATTTTGGGAATTAATTATTAAGTTTCTAAAAAAAATTTAAAAAAAACTTGCCATGGTACAAAAGATGAAATCAACAGGAAGTGTTGATGACCTGGTGCTCTGTGTACTTAAAAAAGAAGAAAAAAAGAAGATCCCTGGATACATTCAATAAAAGAAGAAAGAGGAGAACTTTGTGAGTGTTTGGTTCAGGAGTTGAAACTGAACCACAGTCGATTCAGGACGTATTTCACTCCTGCAGCAGCTGGTTGAAGAAGCAGAGGAGTCATTTCGGAGACCTGGAGAAGTGGGTAGCCGTATGTCTGAGGTATTATATGATTTGTGAACAGGTCCAGCTGTGCACATTTGGTTATTTCATATTCTTCCACAGGTGGAATGTAGTCGATTGGAAGTTTTAACAAAGATGTTTGCAGACTGTCGAAGCTTCACATCGTCATATTGAGGTTCCTCTCATCACGCTGTCTTTGAACTTGTTGTGTCTGTAGTTTTTTTTTCCTCTTCATCATATAAAACAGAGTTTGACAGTCCCGCCATGTTGAATATTTTGAACGTGACGTCGGAAAAACCTTGATGAAAATGAAAGCTGCAATATCACTCAGCAAAATTCTGTCTTTGAAAGCTTGCACTGACTGGATACAGGTTTGAAAAATATTATTGCCATCCATCCATCCACCCATTTTCTGTAACCGCTTATCCGTGACAGTCGCGGGGGGCTGGAGCCTATCCCAGCTGACTTCGGGCGAGAGGCGGGGTACACCCTGAACAAGTCGCCAGTTCATCGCAGGGCTGACACATTCACATTCACACCTACGGGCAATTTAGAGTCACCAATTAACCCATTATGCTGCATGTCTTTAGCCGGAGTACCCAGAGAGAACCCACGCGGACACGAGGAGAACATGCAAACTCCAATATTATTGCCGTGCAAATTAATTACACACACAAAAAAATGCATGTGATGTGCAAAGGCCATAATAGAGGTGAAACCCAGGGCAGCCTTGAGGGTGAGTAAGCATTTTGCCTACAGTTTGATTTGTGCAACAGTTTTTGTTTGCCGGACAAAAACCAAATGTCTGCAGGCTTTATTTTGTTTATTGCTTTATTTTCTTTGAAAACTCCTTATTACACATTTCCTTATTAGTGAAAAGCCATTTTATATAATTGACGAGGCATTTTTTCATTGTGAGGGTGATG
>JAJHUR010138806.1:1242-20948 GCA_027495735.1 Lutjanus campechanus
AAAAAAAAAAAAAAAAAAAAAAAAAAAAAAAAAAAAAAAAAAAAAAAAAGATACAAAAAGCAAAACAGCTGACAAGGTAGGGTTACCTCAACAGTCTGGTTTAAAAATGACAGATAAAAATATTGGCCTTTAATTTTCCTAAAACACGTCTCTCTCTCTCTCTTATCTCTCTCTTAAAAACCTCTCATCTGTTTACAGTCTATAGGCAGAGATCATCGACTTGGTATTCTGAAACGAACAAACACCACATCATCCCCAGTGCAGTGCTGCTGCTCTGAATTCACAGTGTTTGTGAAAGATCAAAGCTTTGAACGGTGGCAGCCAAAGACTAAACCTCACCGACTGGAGATCTAACCAACCTTAGACGGCTGCTAAAACACAAACAGGAAGGATTCTTCTGTGAAACAGGAACTAAATAAAATATGTGTGTGGTGTCTTGATTTTTTTTTAGCAGTAATTATGAATAATGTCTCACAAACCTAACAACTGACTCTTGAGCTTTATTCATTTAATTTCATTTAGGAAAAACTCAAAATTAACGTTACAAAATAACTCTAACGTCTTCAGGTTAACAGCATGTAAATTTAAGAACAAAACATTCTCACCTTCTGCAGGGAATCCAGAGTTAAACTTCTGTTGATTTACCGATTATAATGTCATCACCCTGCAATGCAACATATCAAATAACATAACATGTCTGATTAGATTAGATTATTCTTCAATAAAATGGTTAAAAAAAAAAAAAAAACATGAGCAGAATGTCTTGGTTTAGAAAACAGCTGTGTAAAAAAAAAAAGAAGCTCACACACTCACACACACACACTTCATCAGGTCTGACATCAGTTCATCACTGTTACACCCTCAGCTGTACCTGAGCATTAGCCAAATGTGGAGGTTTGGGGGCGACACCTGGTCTCTTTATAGTAATCGCTGGAGAGCTGTTTCTCCTCAGGCTGGGGGTCCGACAGAGTGGCGGGCAGGGCTTTGAACTTTGGGATGCAAACGAGGAGGAGTCGTCAACTACCTCTCCACCGATGGCAGACAGGCAGCTGCGGTCTGAGCTGCTGAAGAGGTTGATGCATTCTCCAGATGATTCAGTGCTGTCCACTAAGAAGCACAAGATACACAAGAGACACAATATGAAAGCTGAGGTTCAGGATGCAAACACCAGATGGCGCCAAACTAAAGTCTACAGTGGCTTTAAAAATGCTTTAACATATTTAAATGTCATATTAATTGATCATATACGGTACACAGACATAATGTGCTGTACTTTGTATTACCTTAGACAAAAACTAGTTCTTTATAGGACAGTATTATACCATTTATTAGACCCTTATTAGACTTTATTAGAAGGTAATAAGGATCACATTACAACAGAACTGTACTGGAAGGGCCAGAGGAACAGATTGTCTATGCGGGACAGTATTGAGTTTCTATGAGAAGTCCACAGTACAGAGACACTTCTGTCTTCTGGTAAAAAAACAAAAATGTAAATAACAAACTCACGCAGAGGATGATGAACTTTCCATTGTTCACAGTTACGGTGAAGATGATGCTGATGAAGATGACGATTGTTGAGTTCATTTTCAGTCACAGCCTCAGGGGAGGAGCAGACGGCAGGACTGGTCTCCGGCCCTTGCGACTGATTCCCAGGATAACCAGCAGGAGGCAGCGAGCCCCGGCCAGAGGAAGAAGATGATTGGCTGAGGGTGGTGGAGGCGGTGCTGCCAGAGCCAATGGAGTGTGGCCGTGGATAGTCTAGGCCCCTGTGTGAACAACACGCCACAGGGACTGACGACAGACATAGATAGACGTCGTCAATAAGAACATAATGAGCGGGGTCAGTGAGCAATGAGGGCACAAGCATGAGGTGTTATTTGTTAGCCAGTTTTGTTTCGTTAAACCTGATAACAAAATGTAAAACACTCTTAAAAAAACAATAAGACAATCTTTTAAAAAGGTAAACATATGTAAAAATATAAACATGACTACAGCAATGCTAGCCACTTCGTGAGGCTGCACTTAAACACAACAATGCTTTAAGCTAAATGCTAACAGCAACATGCTAACATGCTTACAAGGTTAATGTGCTAATCAGGGTTTCTCTGGGTCCTTAAAAAATCTTAAGAAGTCTAAAATCCCAAAATATGAAAGTTGTAGTAACTTCAATTTTGTTTTTAAATGTGTTTTTGGTAAAAAACAAACAAACAAACAAACTGTAACAAATTCAAAATTAAACCAACATGGTACCAATAACCTCTACTACTACTATTGCTCTTGTGTGTGCAGTTCTTTGTTGTCATGCTCAGTTCAGTTTTATAATTCTGTGACCTCTGTGACTCAGATTTTCCTTCATATCCTTTGTATTTTTTTAATTTTTATTTTTGGTCAGTGTGGTCTTAAACTGCATTTATAACAGTCTTAAAAGGTCTTAAAAAAGGCTTAAATTTAACTTACTGAAACCTGCAGAAACCCTGAAAATGTTTACCACTCATTTCTGTTTAGCATGTTAGCATGCAAACATTTGCTAATTAGCACAGTTAATTATTAGATCTGCGGGTATTTGGCCATAAAACAAAAGACAGTATTAGATAAATTCAAAATTTAACCTGATGATGGTGCTAGATGAAAAGTCAGCTGAAGAATGTCTGAATCAAATTTCTGGCAATCAGTCCAACAGTGGTTGAAACATTCCTTGTAAACTTGATGGTGGCATTAGAGGAAAAGTCATGTGCTCACCAGAGTCAGTAGGATTAATCCCATGAAGACAATGAATGTTTGTGCCAATCCAGCAAATAGTTGTTAAGATACTCGACTGTGGAGCAAAGTTGAACAAGGAAGTTGTTCTGAATCTAATATATGCTTTAAGCTGACAGAGATGGCTTTTACATTTGCCTTTGTTATCTCCAAGAAAGTGGTTTAGATAAGTTGTTTAAACTTGGGTCTTGTTTTTACAGGGTTTTTGTCTTGTTCTAATGAAGCCTTTTATAAAGGTAGACAAACCCAAATATCTACAGTTAACTTGGTGAGTGAAATCCTCAACCAGCAGGACTTATGTCACAAACATGGTTATGTGAAGAAGCCCTATCCAACCATATATCAGTAAATCTGGACACATACCAAAACCTGTTTATGTTCTATATGAATAAAATGGTACTGAACTTGTTTTAAGTGTAAAATGTTTTCATTTGCACTAGATGCATTTTGTGTGTGTGTTCTCCTTACTTCTGCCAGGCAGGACACAGCTGACGGCTCGGTCACAGATGGCAGCATCACTGGGTTGAATGTCCATGAAAGGTTTGCGGCCCATCCCCATGAAGACCCTCTCCTGCATACGCAGCTCTGGAACATACACAGTATATTCACAACATGTTTTTGTGCACTTTGTAAACGGTACTCTTAGGTAAGTACATTATAAATCAGATATATTGTTGTGATGATGTTACAACCTCGACTGTGTGTGGCCTGATCCCACAGGATCTTCTCCAGGTCGGTGGTCCAGGCTTTCTTCACCTCCATGCTGGAGGCCTTCAGGGTGTAGGTGTCCTCGCTTTTTCTCCTGCGGAACCAGATCTCAAAACACAAACTGCTCACACTGGAGTTGTGGGTCATCCCGATGTCACTCGTCTACAAGAGGAAACACAAACTGTGATTACACTGATGGAAAGTGGTTAAAACACCTGTGACGGAGAATATACAGCAATCAACCGCCTTCTGATATATAAGGATATGTGCAGACCAGAATTACTATAGTTTTGTATATTTTATTGTTGAAAAATATGTAGTTTTAGTTTAGTTTTTAGTATTACTTTGTTTCAGTATTAGTTTCAGCTGATTTTATTATAATATTGGGGTATTTTTAAGATTTAAGAAGTTCAGAATAGCTATTAACAATACAAACACAAAACTTTCTGAAGCCAGTTGACTCACAGTCATATAGACATCCTAGTTTCATTAAACATATGCACCAGTGCCTCGTCATGCTTGTGTTGACAAATTTGACCAAGTTGCTGAAGACTAAAACTAAACACATTTCTTGTTTATTTAGTTTTAGTTAATTTTGTAAGTACACAAAATTGTTTCAGTTAGTTTTCTTTTTCCATACGTAGTTTTATTTATTTATTTATTTTTTAAGTTAACTAATAACGTTGGTACAGACCTTAAATGACTGCTTGTAGATGTAAACATCATTGCCAATATCTGTCCTCTTGGTCTTGCTGAAGAGGATGAGATCTTCAAAGAGAAAGATGCGGCGGACACATTTCTTCTTCCTAAAGAAAACTGTGAACTCGTCCTGGCGAATCAGCTGGCCCTGCTCTTTTAAATTCACCTGACAAAGGAGCAGCAGAGTGACTGTTAGCTTCATTTAACTCCCGTGTATCAGGTATATCTTATCAATCATTTTAATATCTTACATCACAGTCCTGGATGGCATCCATGGTGAGCAAATCGTTGCCGTGACGCATCTGAAAGCGAACCAGGTCTGCAGCAGCTTGGATCTCAGTCTTCTCCCGCTCCTTTTCACCACTTGTCAGATCAGGCACATACACACCTGGGCCACACACACTTTGTGCGCACACACTAGATGCGAGCAGCGTGTCCTGGATCATGTCTTTCGGCCTGTAGGAGCCAGCCAGAGACAACATGTCCTGCAGCAGGAGGCTGTACTTGCTGATTCTCTGGATTGGCCTCAGCAGGTAGGATGAAAGGTCCATTAGGTCCCCCAGCTCCTGCTGCTTCCTCTGTGAGAGGACACACGGTAACACTACCAGTGTTAGCTGTGTGATGACTACTGCAGACACCAGAGCTAAACACATCCAACTAAACACATGTTCACCAAACAGATTCATTCCAGATGATTCAGAGGGATGAGGCAGGGGGCCAAAAGAACCCCTTTGGTGTGGGCATCATCACAAACTCATGAGTAAACTGTATTCAGAGCTCTCAGAGATTCAATTTAAGGCAAGACACTACAAATAAATAGGGCAAAAATTACCTACTGCCCCACTTGATTACTTACATGAACACAGTTTTTTTTGTATAACAAGTTTTCTCATATTTTATTTTTAAATATGCATATAATGTATTATCTCACCAAATATACACTAATACATATACATTTCCAAAACAAATTTGAAAATTGGATAAAGCCAGGTTCTAAATTATTTTCTCATTTCATTTTGTTGTCAAATTATTGTCAAAAGTTTTTTCAAAAGTTTTTTTTAGGAATAAAATGTTTTATAAGGCTATGAGTGATATATGAACAAACCCTTAGCAAAAAACCTCCAGAATGAATAAAACTAGAAAGCCTGGGGTATGACAGTGCTACTAAAATTGAGATATCTGGCTCAGAGTATTAGAAGAAAAACTCATTTTGAGAAAATGGCCTTTAAAAATACATATTTTAAAATTCCATACATTTTAACTGGAAATCACTATTTAGAGACACAATATCTAATCAAATCCTTGGCATCTTATACCTTACACCCTATATTTTATTTATATTTATATTATAAAATGTAAAACAAACCTCTGGACTTAAATTGTTATTAAAATTAGGAAAGCTTTGAAGGAACCAAACAGTCCTAAAGTATGTCAATCAAAAGGGAAAAAATGCAACTATGTTCCATCACATACTACATTTACTTACTATATTTAATTGCAGTGCTTAAATTCAGAGATTCTTGCACTGTACAGTGGCCTCAAAATTCCCACCATTAAACTAAAATGAACTATATGAACTATATACTATACTATCTACAACCCCACAATGCAATGCCTCAAATTTTATAAATACAAAAATCAGTGATGTAACACTTCACCCTTCAAGTCAGAAATCTCAATTTACTGCTCACTACAGAATAAATAACAGAGTGTTTGTTATATGGGAGGTGATGAACAAAGCTGCGATTTGATTGACTGCCTTTGATTTGAAAAGACCTGAAATTAATTTTGTTTTAAAATGGCTGTACTTCAAGCAGGTGTGCAGGTACAATGTCCGAAAAATTAGAATTTCTATGGAAGCTGGAGCTTGTGTACTCCTGGAACCACAAAATGAAAGGGATGTAAAACATCTGCTTTGGGCACATTTAAAATGAGAAAGACACAATAAACTGACCTTGAAGATGTCATGGCGGCGGTGTAGGATCAGGGCGTCTGACTGAGGTTTGTTCTTGCTGTACAGAGCGTAAAGGCCAAAACTCTCACTCTGTGGAAAGAGCACAAATTGAACCATATCAAAAGATTTATTAGATAGTTATTAATAAGCCATCATGATCATATGAGAGAAATCCTGTTACTGTACGTGTCAACTTCTGGTCTCATCACATCTGGAGAACTCTGGAGTTCTTCATATTATAATTTGATATTTCAATCATACAGCAATAATAAATATAGAAATAAAGACTAAGCTAAAATAATTATTAGAATTTTTGCTTCTTAAATCAATCAATGAAAATTCCACACATACAGTATGTAAAAATATATACATAAATATGTAGTTTTATTTATTACCGTTACACAGTGACCACTCACATGTCTGAGGAAGCAGCGGGCCACCATGGCGGGCTCCCTCTGGCAGGCCTCCAGCTCTGGCAGGAAGTAGTGGCTGTGGAAGTCGTAAAGCTTCTCCAGGTTGCCGAAAATTACGCCTCGCTTGCCCCTGAGGTCCTGGGGGATGTCTGGTCTGTCCAGCAGGGGGAGGTAGTGGGTCAGGATGTAGCCCAGTGAGCGGACGTACTCCCTCTCTGTAAATACCAGCTCCTCCAGGACTCGCTGCAGCCTCCTGGTGACACAAACACAACAAACATCCACCGACACAGACTGTTATCTCTAGTACACCACAGTACATAAATACATTTCATTAATTATTGAATGATGCATTTATTGGTAATGGTATTCGTAAATAACTTATTTCACCTTTTGATTACCTAATTAGAGGGTTTCTGCATCTGTACAAACCAAATAATGTGAGGAAAGTGGTTCGGGGTGTTTGTTAGTCTCAGTTTGAATGTGCTGGGTTGACTGTCTGCCTTTTCCTGTTATCATCAGCCAATTACAAAGGCTGATTTATCTTTGCTAATATGTCAGATTCATGTTAATGTCTATTTTCAGAGACATATTTTAAATTTGACCCCCTGCAGTAACTCTGAGGACCCACTACGACTCGCAGACCCACTGTTGAAGACCCATGATCTAAAGAGTAATTTGAAAATCAGTGTTTTGCTGCCCTCTCTTGGTGAAAATCTCAAGCCTGTTTAACTTCTGACTCAGACCCGGCATCACAGATGGGTTATAGGTGCTACAAAGCACTGACAACAACCAACACGGTGATGTCAAGGGGCGCTGAAGTACACCTGTACATCACTGCAGCAAGGTCAGAAAATAAACTACTGGAGGTGAACAAAGACAATATTTTCAGACGGTATCAAGTTATTCTTTGAAATCCTCATGATTTATTTTTGCTCTTTAGTTATCTGGTCCCTAATTCATTAAATGAAAAAATACACGTTTAAATACAGTTTGATATTTACTGAACATTCGGAAACATTCGGCACTTTTCTGAACTTTGTTCAGTCAGTGTTGATGGTAATAATAATAAAGTAATAAATTCCTCAGTGTGTGCCATACTGACCAAGGAGAGTTGAAGCCATGCTGGCAGTGCCCACATGTACCAGGATGCATTGCACGCGAGCCTCTGACACCTACGACCATGTTGCTGTGTATCACCACCCTAGCCTATAGCTATTGTTGCGTTGGGCAAAACAAAGTGTTAGTTTACAAAAATACTCATCTAGCCTGCCCCCTGGCTACCCAGAGGTGAAGACCAGAAATCACTGTGACATTGCTGGTGCAGGGTGAGCAACAAATTTTACAGCTGGAGAACTCAGCTTTCTCTGTCACTATAGTAAACACTGAGGAATCTGTTGCTTCCATTGACTACATTTACTATCAACACTGATCCATATAAAAAGTGGTGACTTTTCCCTTTAAGCTATGCATCATTTACATTTCACCAGATGACACAGTGAGATGCTGTCATTTCACTCTCTCTACATGCACTGAAGAAACATTCAAGTATAGATGGATTACGATAACAGGCCTTTAGGCACAAACAACACCTCCCATATCCTACATGGCAGATACTCTTCTGTCACACATATTTAAATTGCTTTACTAAGTTGCAGGCCTCATACAGACATAGCCATAGCTTAACATAGGCTAGGCAGCTGTATTAATGCTGGAGAAAATATTAAAGAAAAAGAAAATGCATTCAGGATCAGCAAATTCTCACTGCTAATGACTGAGCCCATTAACTTTGCACAGAGATACATAGATCTCACTATCTCATTATCCACTGTAAACAGAGGGTCTGTGTCTGGCAGGTCTGTTCAGGAATCCATCCACACTGATGAGCAGAAAAAGAGGAGTGAAGAGAATCAGAAGAGACAATACCTGTAGTACTTCATTGTGAGCTTAGAGACAGAAAGGAGTGCAGGAAATCTCATTAAGACTCACAGGATTAGTCAAATTGAAGGACATGTCACTGAATTTTCTTAGTCACATCACAGAATATTATCTTGCACGGCAAATTCATGATAATTCAGATATTTAATCAGTAATGCAAGCAATTTTCACCTATGTGTTAAACTTACAGGGCATTGCTGGCACCCTCCTGTGGACTTGCCAAACAAAACCCCCCCTCGTATCTCCCGATGGGCAGGCTGGAGTGTTTGCAGCATAAAGTCCCGTTACCCCCAGCAGCCCCCTGGTTACTCAGGCAGGAGTCTTCTGAGCAGAAGCTGCCGTGACGGGAGATCTGGAACTTCTGAGCCTCCTGGAGGATCCGACAAGACGGCTGACCGTGGTGCGAGCAGGATGATGGGGATCGAACCTGCTGCTCCGGAGGAGTAGATGACCCCGCCGTCGCTGCCGCTGGGGTGCATGAGTCCTGGCTCACCGACCTCATTCCAAGACCTCGTCCCCATGGAAACCACTGGCAGCCGACTGTGTGGGACTGAGACAGAGCAGCGGCATCCCTCTCACTCCTCGCCCTGCTCGCCTGTCTCCTCCTCGTCTCTCTTTCTCCTCTCCTCGATGACCTGCCATCAAAAAATACAAACACGCCAACAATGAGTTAGAACTCATTGTGGATTCTCGTGACTTACGCCTAAGATAAAGGATATCAAGCTTTTACTGTGAGGGCCTGTAACCTCTTCAACCCCACGGACTTACTGATGAGCCTGATGAGCCAGTCAGTACAAACTCATGCTGTGTATCCAAGCTTTGTTCCAACCCAAGAAACTTTTAACTTCAAGTGTTATTCCAAAAATTTCCAAAGATACCAAATACATCACGCCGAATAACAGGATTAACAGGGCTAATATCCAACAGTGTGGAATAAGATGACTTTTCCAAACTCTGGAGAAAATAAAAGGTGAAAAGGATATCAGCTCATAATATCAAACAAATGAAAAGTGGGTTACAAACTACATTAAATGAGCCTCTAGCTACTAAATCCCAGTAAAGTGAGACAAATGGGCCTTGAATTACCTGTTAGGTGACTGTGGAGTGACCTTTGACCCCTGGCTGGCTTCAGCTTCACTGGGACCCCCTGGTTTGACAGCGATGTTACAGCAGGCTGCAGTTGTTGAATTGGTGCTATTGCTGCCCAGGATCGGCCTTCTCTTCCCTAAATCCACCTCTCCTGACATGATGCCCTCCCACTGTGGGTGCCCCGGCCCAGGCGTCGACTGTACTACCAGGCTCTGGCCACTGGGGGACGCTGTCTGAACATTAGTGCTCACCACGTCAACATAATGACGTTCACACCAGCTGCTGGAATCTGTTTGTTGGTGGGACCCCTCTTCCATGTCATGCATCCTCTCCTGAAGCTGCTGTCCTGCCTCCTGGCATCTCAGCCAGGCCACGTTCCAGACCCGCATACCCCTGGAGCCCCGCAGGGCGCTGGCCTGGGCCTTCACCTCCTGAAATCTCTCCAGACTGAACTGAAGGAACCTGTCCTGGAAACTCTGTAGGATGGAGCCGTCATTAGCTGATGGTAAAACACTGGCTGTGGCTGGAGCTGAGGCGTATGCTGCATGGGTATCAGATGGGCAAAGAGATGCAGTGCTCGGTCCGGACTCCTGGTTCTGATGTTGTGTTGGCTGAGTGTTTGTTTGATTAACAGGTGCTGTTGTCGGGTCCTGGTCTTGCATTATATTGATAGTGAATTGACTCTGGTCCAGGTACTCAATGCATTCACTGGCCAGAGCTGTAGCCTGTTTGGACATTAAGGAGGTTTTCTTTTATTATTTTTATTGTATATAAGAAAAAAGTGCTCATTCATATGTCCATTTTTAATATTAAGCGACTCTACTCAGGCTGAAGAGCTGTAACCTGACTCAAATGCTACTCAGGTAGCAGTAAAACTGCACTATTCAAAAAGTATTCTTAATCACATGAAGTGTAGTTTAAAAAAAGAACTTATTCATGTCTTATGTTCTGATGAAGGTTCACACAGAATTAATATTGCCCCTACATCATTCTAAATGTAGCAACTCATTATAATAGTAGTAATATACCTTTATACTGTAGCTATGTAACTACATTCCTTTCAAAATGATATTTTGGGTCCCAGATTTGGAAGAATAAATGTCTGAACTTCATTTGAATTTTGAATAATGATGTTACACCAACCTGTTCACAAAAATCACACACGTTGACCATGATCTGCAGCTCCCTGCCGCACGCCTCTGCCCTGCACAGAAAGTCCTCCAGGCCTGACTTGAAGCTGCTGACTAGAGTCCTGAACGCCTCCGTCTCTGAGTAGGAGAGCCCACTCTGCTGGAGCCGCTCTGCCTCTGACACTAACGTCATGGCATGGTGCCGTCGGTCCTGGACGGAGGACATAAAAACTCAGACAGGTGCACAATCAAAGAAACACAAACACAGAGACAGAAGGAGAGCTGCAAGAAAAACACAGACTCACATTAGCTTCAATGAGGAAACCAGTGAAGCTGTTGAGGATCTGCTCCATTCTGTCTCCGGAGTCCTCGACTGATTCAGCCTCCAGCAGGTGGCGCTCTCCCTCCACATTAATCCACTGTTGCATCTGCAGGAATGGAAAACACAAAGCAGTATAATGTTTGATAGGATGAGCATGTGGATATTCAAGGATATGATATACATGTTGAGATTATGTTTCAAACTATTCTTAAATAAGTCATGATCAGTATAAGTGGTTTTCACTGTAATACAGCATCTACAGTACAGTGACATAAAACATATATATATAGTTGCTATTTCTTAACATTTCTGAGCTGTATCACTTTGTGTGCCCTGATTTATGAGAGAAACAGAGGGAACTACTTTAAAATAAATATTTCATTAATTTTCCATTCAAATGTCAAATCCTAAAATTCAAAGAATAGCATGTGATCTACTCCTCATCATACTCACATGGTGAATTATTATCATTAGAACACTGGGCCTTCATCATATCAGGGAGTGTAAGGTCCATTAGGCCCATTACTGCAATTACCAAACCTAATATATTATGAAAGTGAGTTGCATTCATCTGAACATCAGTTGGCAGATTTATTATAATGCAGGCTGCACACTAGATCATGGTCCCATGAACATTTATTAGTATATTACTTTGTGATGCTGCAGGCTCAAGCCCTTCTTCAAGTCTTTGCACTTGCACCCAACAAGTCACACAGTGGTATACTAATAAATGTTTATGAGAGCATTATCTAGTGTTTGGACTTTTCCAACACCCAGCACATCATATTTATCACCAGTGTTTGGGGTAACACATTACAAAGTGACTGCAAGAACTACTGCCGCCGGCACTTGTCACCCAAGGGGACTCTGAAGATGAATTTTTTGCATTTAAGGCAGAGGACAGACACATGCTACAGTCTCTGCAGACACAGAGATTGTGGAGCATCTTAAGTAGGGTTTCTAAATGGATGTACTGAACAAATTCCACATGATCAAATATTTCTTCAAGTCAATACTCCAACAGTATTCAGACTAGTGCTACTGTGGAGAGGTGTTTTAGCTTTGGAAGTGTTGTCAGAGGAGCCAACGATCAGCCATGTTCTGAAAAACTTTTCCCGCATTATAAAAAAAGTAAACTTCAGAGAACACTGGTTGGGTGAGTCTTTGTGATTTGACATGATGATAAACAAACCTGTGTCTCATTGTTTTCATAGCGGCAGCTGTATAACGATCCTGGTAATCCTTGGCAACCCAAAAGTACTCTAACAAGTTTCTTTTCTCAGGTAACGCTGTAACTGAATGACTTACATTTTAATAGCAGAAACCTTGTTGTTTAATGAGTTACTTTTAGAAGTAACATTTCTCAGTACTGTTTAGCACCTGCATGAAGTGTCCCTCCATCTCTCTGAGTTGCAGCAGATACTCCAGGTGTTCCAGCGACATGTTGGATCTCTGCACGAGGACGTGAGCCTGCTCCTCCACCTGGTTGTACAGGCTGGTCACAGAGTCCACTGCATCACTGCATGAAAGAAATACACATATCATACAGTAGGCTTAAGAAAAATAAATATGAAAATAAAATCAATAGCTGGTGTTAACGGAGAAGATCTGAATGGAGGATAAAGCAACATAGTTTAGGCTCACACACTAACTGGGAAATCTGGCTTAAGGCAGCTTACTGTGACACAGAAACATTTAACTCCTTTAGCATTTGCCTTTCAGTTTTCACAAAAGTCAGATTTTAATTTTTACGTCTACATTCTGATCTCAAAAAATTAAATATATGATGATGTGTCCTCCTCTATAAGAAAATAAACTACTTTTGGAATACTTGCTTCTGTTGTGTGTATCTGAAGTCACCTGCTAAATCAAATAATGATCTGACAGTGTGCTGCAGCTGCAAACCGTAATAATTTCTGCAAATACTTTTTGTGTGGTGGCTGGCAGGATCATGTTTAGACAGGGGGTTTATTTTCAAGCAGCAAAAATATCCTATCACAGGGTATCGGAGGTCATGTACACAAGTTTACTCCAAAAAAAGACTGCAAAGCCAAAATACTTGGGTTGATGTGTACATATACACATAAATATAGCAGGTGGGAGCAGGTGAGATTGTGTGTTTACCTGAGGTCCTCATAGTGGGGGTATTTGAGGTCACTCTCCTTCCTCAGCCTTGCCAGGATGGCCCCGCCTTCCCTCTGCAGGCTGACCAATCGGCTGTCCTCCAGTACATCCCTCATCAGAGTCCTCTGGTCCATCATGCACTGCTGCACTGTCTGTTAGACAAAAAAAAGCCATTTTAAGATGAACAAATAACAGAATAACTCCTTCATATAAACAGTATTATTGATATGACTTCACTGCTAGTTTGTGTAGATATTCTCAGATCTTTAATCAATCAATCAATCATTCAATCACCTTTCAAACAAGTTGAAGCAATTCAAAGTGCTTCACAGATGACTGACAAACCACATAAGACAACACAAGAGTATACCGCAATAGTAACAAGACAAAAAGAATAAAAAATGGTGACAATGACATACAATAAAATATATTTAAAAGGAGTGATAATAAGATTAGATAAAACCTGGACCAAAAACTAGATAAAAGAATAACGACAAATAAAATCAATGAAAGGGATTTAAAGTGATATTCCACTTTAAGAGATTAACCCACCCAGTATATACTCACCACCATGTCGATGTGATGGTGGATGAAAATCTTCAATTTCCAAAACAGTCCTGGAGTTTTAGGAGAAGCACAGTAGCAGCCTCATCCAGTACAATGGCAGTGAATGGTGACCACGGATAAAACGTTAAAAATAGCACACAAAATGTCTCCATCCTGCTTGTGTGGTGTAATCCAAGTGTCCGCAAGCTGCGACATTAAAAATTAACCGCAAAAGACGCCATTTTCGCCATGTTTTTAACAGAAATATCAGCTGTTGCACGTAGCTGAAGTCTCGCGAGATCGACGCCATGTTTACATCTTACCGGCTACGTGCAACAGCTGATATTTCTGCTAAAAACATGGCGAAAATGGCGGTTAATTTTTAATGTCGCGGCTTCCGGACACTTGGATTACACCACACAAGCAGCATGGAGACATTTTGTGTTTGTTTTGTGTGCTATTTTTAACGTTTTATCCGTGGTCACCATTCACTGCCATTGTACTGGATGAGGCTGCTACCCTGCTTCTCCTAAAACTCCAGGACTGTTTTGGAAATTGAAGATTTTCATCCACCATCACATCGACATGGTGGTGAGTATATACTGCGTGGGTTAATCTCTTAAAGTGGAATATCGCTTTAAAGATCATATAAATACTAATAATTAAGTATCATATAAATTTAAATAAAATAAAATAGAATAAAATGATACAATATAAATACAGTAAAATAGGTGAATAAAATAAAGTTAATAAACCATTCTTAACCAAAAGCTGGGCTGAAGAGGTAGGTTTTAAATTTGCATTTTAAAATGCTGACACTTCGAGCTGCCCTCAGATCCTCAGGTAGACTGTTGCAGCAGCTCAGAGCATAAGAGATAAAAGCTGCCTCTGCAAAGGTTTTAGTCCTGCACTTCAGAACAATTTGCAGACTCAAGCTCGAGGACATAAGAGACCGTACTGGTTCATGCATTCTGAGCATGTGAGACATAAATGCCAGCGCAAGACCATGATGTGCTTTAAAAGCATGAGAAAATCAATGCGGAAACTGACACAAATAACAACCAGGCAGCATCATGGTACCTGTACAGTGTCCATCCTCTGGGGCTCCTGTAATTTACTGATAGCTCTCAGAAGGAGGCTCGACACCTCATGAAGATCAGATACAAACGGGAACAGTTTCTACAGAATTAAAGATGTGGATATGAGTAAATCATGAGCAGTGAAGAATTAATTTGTGGATTACTTGATTACAGAGAAGTCAGAGAGAGAGAGAGACAGTTAATGTACCACCTGGTGCAGCTCTATCCAGTCACAGTGGCTGTGAGACAGAGCGCCGTCCAGACAGGAGCTCAGCTGATTCACCTCCACCAGCTTCAACAAGGATTTCATCGATGTCACCACCTCAGTCTGCTTTCAGGAAACAAGTGTACAGTTATATAAATTACACATTTTTCTGAAACGTTGCTTATTTATTTGTTGATTTCCAACTGTAACTTCAACTTTGCTCTTTTCTTTTTCATTTAATATAGCTACTGTAGAGCTGAAATAAACTGTAAACTGTAGAAGTTATTACAGTTTTCAAGTTAAACAGTTAAACAAAAATATTTGATCTATGTCTGGCAGTAAATACAGCCAAAGCCCTGTTGTGGCTCCTAAAGATAAATTAAAACTTTGACCTGCTCGTGGCACTAGATGAAAAGTTTTGTGGGATTCTATCCAACATCTGTCATGAGATTTCACTCAAAGCGTCATTAGGATTCATCCTCTCGAGGCAGCGAATGTCAAATTTTCATGGTAATCCATGTCCTCAAGATGTTTTAGTCTGGATCAAAGTGATGAGCCAACAAACAAACCAAACGACATTGTCATTCCTCGAGTCACACTGTTAGCATGGCTGAAAACAACACAGCACACGCAGCGTGGTATAATAACGACCGTAAAGGTTGAACAAGCTGACCTGGATGCCGGGACATCTCTCTGGCCGGAGGCTGCTCTCCTTGTCCACCAGCAGGATGAAACTGTTCACTGCCTGGGGAATCTGCTCCTGCAACAGTTTAACACTTTAATTAGTCCTATTTAACTACATTCATGCACATTTGATTTTAATTTACGTTTTATTGATAATTACCGAAAAATCCGAACACATCCCAACATATGGGAATCAATGGAGATTTTTTCCCCCCAGTTTTATACAGTAAATAAGACTGATATCAATGACAGAAAACTGGATAACTCCAATGCAAACATAAACTGAATTATAAAGTGATTAGACTGATGAAAAACATCCTGTTTATTATACAATATATTGTCCCTTTGATTACAAATAAGTGAAGCAAAAGTCATTTGCCACATTACACAGTAACTCCTCAATAAACTGGAATCTGGATACGCTGTTTATGCTCAGGAGCTGATACATTATTCAGCATTGACATTTCACTCAGAGTTTATCGTCTGTAAACTGCAGCGCTCCCCGGCTCTCCAGTCACGAGTAAACACCCAAACAACAGTTAACTCTGATCTGCTGCAGTCAGCTGTACTGCAGAAGTTTCTGTACTTACCTGAAATGACATCAAGGCCTTATAGAGCTGTGGTTGAGGATTTGCCTTCTTTGCATCAAAAATGAGCGTCAGCCCAGCTTCTCTGAGTTCTCTCCTAGATACACAGATCAAAAGGCATATTAGGCTTTATTCCAAGTATTAATACTTTAAGTTGGAGTGAAGTTTTGTTTTTGTTTTATTCTAATTTCATTTTGTTAAATTATGTATAAATCATATATAAATATTATATATATATATAAATTTAGATACAGCTGTAAAAAATAGAAACCACAGGAAAACATATGAATATGGTTGCAATAGTTGCTAAAACTAAAATAAAAACTGGGTTAATAAAAGACTATTTAGAATACAACAGTGACCACAATAAAACAGATTTGACCACAAAGATGCTGAAGCTTCCTCCCAGTATGACTTCACATTCTTCACATCTGTTTAATTCATTTGTTCTTTGATTCATTGATTTAGTGGCACATGGCTGTTACCTGGTGATAGAGTGGAAGTAGAGCAGCATCTTGAAGAGCTCCTGGCTTGTTACAGCTGAACTCCATCCTTGGTGGTCTCCATAGAGCTCAACTATCGCCCTGCCTGTCTTGTCTCTGCCACCTGAACAAAGATCAGTCAAACTATTGAAGTACAATTTTCTGTAAAATAGTTACATATACAGTAAACAGAAATAATATAGACCAAAAGCTAAAGGAGAGAAGAGCAAACAGCAAAGGTAAAGTGAGACAGAGAGAGTCAGAGCTACTGCAGGTAACCAGGTAAGTAAAACAAATCCCAGCGTGATATCATATGTTCCCACAACATTCTGAGAATGTCCCCGCTTGTGGAAAGGACGCTGCCTGACAACATTCCCTGGACATTCCCAGATGGATGTTATTTGGTGCAATTTTAGGGAACATTCAGGACATTGTGGGAACATTTATTGTAGAAGACCATTACCAACATCTCTACAGTACGTTCCCATAATGTCCACAGAACATTCAGTGATATTAGAGCAACTTTCAGGAGACTAAGCAATAATTTTATTTCGGTCCTATTTAGGTCCTTCCATCATGTTTCCAGAACTTCTTTTTGTAAACATCAACTAAACCTTTTTTTCTTTTTGCTCTTCTTTTGTACAACTGATATTTTTGATGAAATCTCTTCCTGCTTTCAGGGCAGCATATGTTTCTTGTAATCTAAATTTTACACGGTGTCCTCTTAAGCACTGTGAGGAACTTTGCAACTTTGATATTATTTACTGTGTTTACCTGTGAGAGATGCTACTCCTAAATAGAGGGGGTGGGCTCTGGGGTCTGGGGATCCCAGGGGAAGGTGGTCCGGTCTGGGACGAGCAGAGGCACGCTGTGAGATCATCTGTGTGCCTGCTGCTGGAGGTGGATTTGTCTGTGACGGTTCCATCTGATGGCCATTTCTACTGGATATGGAAGTACCGACAGGCTGAGCACCATCTGCAGAACGTGGATACGTTTGGTTGTAGTGAAGCTGAGGACTAATTTTCATCCATTAATAAACAATAATGAAATGAACTGAATAAAACTTCCATGCTAAAGATCAAATTTGTTTATTACACGGCTTAGTTGAATACTTGATTTTGATTTAGATTCTAGGATTATTTCTGTGTAACAGACCCTAGCTATAGACGCAGTTCTGATCAGAGACTCCATTAATTCATCATAACATTATTAATTCATCCTTATTAACACTTTCTGTTCACAAGATATTCATGCCAATAAAGCATACTGAATTGAAATAAATTGAATTTAACTGAACTGACTCTTGACAACTTAGTGGGAAACAATTAAGTAATTTCTAATCAATATTTTCTGTTATTTTTTAGGAAGTAGCTGTGTATTCGGGATAATGTACAGCAAGCAGGTCACAATTATGAAATAATGCATCTCTATCTGGGTTTATTTCAAAATATCGACCCTCTCGCTGTGTATTATCCCTTACATAGAACATATTACATGGTCATCACTCTGTACCTGGAATGACCATCTTCCTCCTGTTGATCTTGGGTGAAACCAGTCGAAAGGCGGTGCTGTTTTTACATTTAACCACATGCAGCTGGGGGATCGCTGCGCAGGAGTCAGTGTTTTCTCTTCTTCTAACATTCTGACCTTCAACAATGACCAGCTCACATTTCTCTGAGGTGTCCACCACAGCTGTGGACAGGGATGAACATCTTCCATCTGAAAGGGACTCCCGTCTGTTCTGTGGTGCAGAAACACACTTAGAAAAGTTTGGATTCACTCCTGTGGAAATGGTTCTACTTTGAATCCTTTCACGAGGCATGGGGATTATATTCATCGCTGAAATTTCACTGGACATAAATGGCAATCCTTGGTGTTTGGCAGGGACCACATCTGACTGTTTAGGATCATTTAAGCCTGACAAAGCTCTATTATTGTTCATCCTCATTCCTGCTGCTAAGTTTGTCCCGTTCACATTGTGTAAGTTACTTGTCTTGGAAGAGTGTGCATCCCTTGGTTCCCTAAATGGCAGTGTGGTCCTTTCAGTTGTCTGATCTGGTAGCCCACCAAAGTTTAAAACATTTGCTCCCCTGTAATCCACACAGGGGGCAGTGTTTGTGTCTCCTGGTTTCCAACACGGAACAGTGTTCTTCTCTCCTGACTCCTTACAGATGGAAGGAGTCTGGTGCTGCATCCCTGGATCCAACCACACTCCTTGAACACTGCACCATGGATTATCTGTTTCAGTCACTCTGTTATCATCACACTGTGAGAAATCCCCATCCTCCTCCACCACGGCCAGTGTGTTCCCCCTCTCTTTCTCCTGTCCGAAGGCGACAGGATTTTGTATAGCAGCTTGGTAGGAGTCTCTGTATCGACATCGCAGCTCCTGAGCTCTGGAAACCTTCCCGCCTTGCCTTCTCCTCATGCACGGGGTGCAGGGTTTCTCTGAGAAGCGGACAGTGCGGACACACTGAGAAGGGTCAAGAGGGTCAGGGTGAGGGTGATGGAGTTGGGAATGGTGGAGAGCTGACGGAGGTCCCATTTCAGCAGACATGTTGGGTCTTAACGATACAGCAGCCTCTGGTAAAGAATGACTTTGTGGTTTGGTAGGTAACTGCATATGTGCTTGTGACTGAGCTTGAGGTGTTATCTGTGTGTTTGGCTGTCTTCGTGTTTGCCTGTATGGCTCCATTTGTGCATGTGGTTGCATTTGTGCTTGTCTGTGCGGATATCTTTGCATTTGTGGTTCTAATTTCTGTTGTTCCTCAGTTACTGACTGAGCTTTACCAAAAAGCATAGTCGCCTGCAGAATATCAATATATTCCCCTTCTGCAACAACGTCGCCTGCTGGCCCACTCCTGCTAATTTCTTTAATGTTGGTATCTTTATGTTTATCTTGTCTTGTATTTTCAGAAATGATTTCACTCTTATCTTCACTTTTGCATGTATTTGTATCTCCACTTGCAGGGGTGCAGCTGTCCCACGT